>PVKP010056447.1:0-10575 GCA_004027715.1 Plecturocebus donacophilus
AAAGAGGTTTTTAATACCCATTTTTAGACTGTATTCTAGCCTGGGCAATAAAACAAGAATCCCATTCTCTCTCCCTCTTTCTCTTCCTCTTTCTTTCTCTCTTTCATTCTTTTTTTCTTTCTTTTGCTGTTTCTTTCTTTCTCCTTTTCTCTCTTTTTCTAAAATCTCTTCCTCTTTCTCTTTCATTCTTTTTTTCTTTTACTGTTTCTTTCTTTCTCCTTTTCTCTTTTTCTAAAATCTCTTCCTCTTTCTTTTGCTGTTTCTTTCTTTCTCCTTTTTGCTATTTTTCTAAAATCTCTTCCTCTTTCTTTCTCTCTTTCATTCTTTTTATTCTAAAAAAAAAAAATGAAATTTATTTAACATTTTTAAATCCAGTACACATCTAAGACATTACAATGTCAACATGTAATCAATAAAAGCTTGTAAGATATTTCACATTCCTCTTTTCATAGTAAGTCTTCAAAATTGGTGTGCATTTTATACACACAGCACATCTTTTCTCAGAATAGCCATATTTAAAGTGCTTGGTGGCCATTGTGTGGCTAGTGGATACTGTATCTGGCTGAGGTAGAGTCTTATGGTCCCAGAAAATAATTTTTTTTTTTCCTGCAGAAGGTATGATATAGTGACAAAGAATTCTCAAGCATAAAAACATTATGTTAGGGTAAAATTTTATGGAAAAATTAGAATGGAGATAGGACCTTAAGTAGAAACATGAATGATGTAAAATATGCTCCTGTTACAGAAGGATTTGTTCATGTATTTTTTTCGCCTTTTGAGACAGGGTCTCACTCTGTTACCCAGGCTGGAGTGCACTGGCAAGATCATGGCTCACTGCAGCCTAGACCTTCCCCTCTCAGGCGATTCCCTGACCTCAGCCTTCCGGGTAGCTGGGACTAGAGGTGCATGTCACTACATCTGGCTAGGTTTTGTAGAGATGAGACTTCACCATGTTGGCCAGGCTGGTCTAGAGCTCCTGGGCTCAAGTGATTCACCTGCCTCGGCCTCCCAAAGTGCTGGAATTCCAGGGGTGAGCTACTGTGTTTTGCCACACGTATTTTCTAAGTAGATAATAGTGAGAATCAAATATTTATGGCATTTAGGTTCCTTTGCATCCATTTAAAGGACTGATATATTCATAATACAGATATAGTCTTCTCAGCCATTTAAAGTTACACTAAAAAGTTTTAGTTGTCTACTTAAAATATGCAAGGGTGCATATAATTTTACAAAATTCAAAGTTATTTTGGGTATATGTGCAAAAAAATATTTGAAGAAAATGCTATCCTATGGTGGAGTCAGTGAACAGAGCAGGGGATTAGAGGAAAGGAGAAAGAGGAAGTGAAGACGGTGATGAGAAAGAAATACAGCAGCAATGAGCAGCAGTAGCCTTGATGTCATGGAATCACATTAAGTCTGAGAAATCTAGAGACAATCATTGTGATGGCCACAGAACATCAGTGAGAAAATTGGACTGAGAGACATACTTTGAAAAGCAACCACAGGTACAAGTACACGTTGCAGGGAAGAGCTAGCCTGAAGGAGGATGACACTAAGAGGGGAGCCCTTAAGCCTGGTGCTAAGGCTGGTGACAGCCAGGCAGAGAGAGAGGAACACGCACGGGCGCCCACGATAGACCACCCACCCGTGTATGAACTGGAGTTTCAAGCTGTCCTCGGGAGCCTTTTCTCGTTTGAGGAAGGGCACTACGTGGTTTTTCTCTTTACTTTGTTGCTTTAGCTGAGGTAGATCTTCTTTGTAAACCTTAAAGTACAACAGAAACATCTGGGTGAGATGCCTTTCATCAGGTTCCACAAACATCAGTATCTTAGCATTCTTGTAAAATCTTTAATTGCTTCAATACAATGTTTTGGAAAACATAAGACATAAGACTGAATATTACTTTTTCCTAATGAACAAAACTAATATGAAATTTTTTTAAATAATTAGGATTTTAAAATAATCTGTCTTGATTTTTTACTGTTTTCTTAACATCTACAATATATATTAGTAAATTTTAAAGGAAATTAAGTATCAGTAAAATATAAATAAAATATTTTATTTCGCCTAAGGCCAGAAATCTCTTGCTGATTCTGAGATTTGAAAAATGTGGACCTCATGAGTCATGACAATTTTTTCCTAAAATCTCTCTTTGGAATTATGTTCCCTTCATAGCTTCATGCATCATAACAGATCTGAGATATAGAGCAAAGATCAATCTTGGTCTAACTTGGGACCTAAAATGTGCTGCTGATTGTACCATTTAAATGTACATCAAACTCAATCTGTTTTTTACTGTGTATTTATGCTTTACTACCAAGAAATGTCCATTTAACATGTGGAAAATGAAATTCAATCTAGTAATAATTTCTCATCTTACATTAAGTTTTTACCTGATCAAACTATTTTTTAAAATCATAAAATATAAGGTCCCTGTTTAGGATTTGATCAAAAATCATTTTTAAAAAGCCAGAAGAAATCTCACTACTGTTTTATCTACTACAAATGGAATTAACTAAGCTTCTAGAATCTAAAGATAATTATTTATCTGAATTCATGATGCTTTCATCAGCTCACCAATGATTTACTTTAGAGCAGTGAATCCCAGTCTTGGTATTTCTACTGTTTAAACAGGTCTCATAACCTCTGTTGGCCTCAAATTCTCATCTGTAACATTGAGTCTAAAAATCCCTATTCAGGAATATTGTGAATGTAAATCACATACTGGTGAAAGCACTGGAAAGTGAAACATGAGGGAGAATATACAGGTTGAGTATTCCTTATTTGAAATGTTTAGGATTTGAAGTGTTTCAGATTTCAGGTTTTTCAGATCTTGGAATATTTGCATTATATTTACTGGTTGAGTATTCCAAATCCAAACCAAAATACAAGCTGCTCCAATGCACATTTCCTTTGAGCATCATACTGGTACTTATGAAGTTTTAAATTTTGGAGCCTTCAGATTTGGGATATTCAACCTGTTTAAGTTGTAGGCATGAATTTTAAGTCTACCTTTTCATTCTTTTATTTTTCTTAGAGATAGGATCTTGCTCTGTCACCCAGACTGGAATACAGTGGCATGATCATGGCTCACTGTAGCCTCAAACTCTTGGGCTCAGGCAGTCCTCCCACCTCAGCTTCCTGAGTAGTTAGGATTATAGGTACATGCCCAGCTGTTTTGTTTTGTTTTGTAGTTACAGAGACTATGTTAACTAGGCTGGTCTCAAACTCCTAGCCTCAAGTGACGCTCCCACCTCAACCTCCCAAAGCATCAGGCTTACAGGAATTAGCCACTGTGCCTGGTTCCTTTTCATTCTTCTGCTAGTATCGTTTTATTAAACAAATACTTCCTAATTAAAGATTTCTTTTCCTAAATTTTGTGCTCATTGTGTTTAAATTTTATTGTCTCCTGATACCAGAGTATAATATTGTTTAGTGTTTGCATAATATTTCCACATTAATAATTTCCTTTCAGGCAAGATCGAGTATGTTCAGGGTTATATGGCCACAGACAATAATCTCTCTTGAAGTTCTTTTTAGGAGTCGTATTGCATAACACAAAGTGTCAATAAACAGTCAAGCTGATTTAGTCATGGGGTTGACCCAAACCATTAGACTGTCTTGGTAAGAATCCAATTTTTCAAACCCTGAACAATGAGTGATGATTATGGGCTGAAAAATATTCCAATTTACTGCTTATATAAAGGCAAACCAAGTAGTGCATAGAATGTGCACTTTGGAGAGAAGCCTAGATAAGCAATGTTATCCTAACACTACAAGCAAAATGGACCTGGGCAAGATACTCAACTTCTCTCAATACATGGTAGCTGCCACAGGCCTATATCCTAAATCTCCACTGGCAACACTGACAGGTGATTTGAAGTTCTATTCATTTCACATTCATGTACAGAATCTGCTTCACATACCTTTGGTAAGTGACAAGGAAGAAAAAGAGAATCCCCATGGTTACTGCCGTAACAAGGTGGTATGTGTTCAGATCCCTCTGAGGGACTGCTTTAACACTCACTGTTTAGTGCTAAAATGATATGTCAACGTCCAAAAAAAACTGAAGGCAACTGACCAACTTTTCTACTAGAGGTAATTTCTGACTGCAGAGATTAATACACATTTGAGCTTTTACTTTAAATGGATAATTACTTTAATTAAATGGATAATGGTTGCAGTAAGTTAATAGAAAAACTGGGCTAACAAGCTCACATGCAGATCACCATGCCTCCAGGGTATCCATCCTTGTAAAGAAAACACATGCTTTCATAATCTGCTAAGAAAGTGAAAAAAGACCTATGGCTTCCTTGCACATTTTTCTTCAAAAAAATATTTTAAGTTTCAGGTGCTAGGGAGGCAAAAAGCCCAAATACCCAGGGTTGAGTTTTGAAACTTTGCAATTACGTTCCACTGAAATAAATTTTAATGGTGTGACTAGGTAAACACTTTGGTTTTATCCTGCACTTAAAGGCACAAAGTAGACTATTTTTCTTGTTTTTGTCTTAATTCTCTTTGTCTAAGTACCAGTCATTTTTTAGTGCAATGTCCAAATCCAATGAGATCCCATTCTGGGGTTACAAATTTTCATTGCTCCCCGCTTACTGACCTGGCGATCATAATTGATTTGAGTTTCTTGCTCAATATCAGAGTCCAATTCGGGCACATCAGATAAATCTGAATCAGATTCTTCACTGTAGGAATCAGTTCCACCTTCTGCAGAGAAACAACCCATAAGAAACAAGCAAAAATTCTGAGACTCTGAGCAGCTGAAATTATCTAAAATATTTTTCCTTTTATGCCAGCAAAGTAAATAAAAACTAAGTATACCATAGTTTTCATTTAATATATAATGTGAAAACATCTTTCTTTCATCTTTTGGTTTAGTTCAGCCCACACTTCACTCCTTTCAGAAACATTAACAGACTAGGGAAACATCCTTTCCCACACCACTCACCAGGCAGACGAAACCCATTTATACTTTTTTTGAGACAGGGTCTGTCTCCCAGGCTGGACTGCAGTGGCACAATCTCAGCTCACTATAACTCTGCCTCCGGGGCTCAAGCAATCCTCCCACCTCAGCCTCCTGGCAACTGGGACTACAGGTGCATACCACCATGCCCAGCTATTTTTTAAAATTTTATTTGTAGGGACAGGGTTTTGCCATGCTGCCCAGGTGGGTCATTTGCACATTTCTATTGGGTAGTAGAAACTTGGGTTTTCAGCTTTGCTTCGTAAAATTAGCAGGTTTTATAAACGGAAAGGCTGGGGCAAAAATAAATGCAACCATTTGCTTCAATACAGATCCTCTTTAGCCTTTTAACATGCCCACTGAGTGTTGGTAATTGTCATGGCCCAAACCACTGCAGAACTCTTCCCAACATTTATTCATATAATCTTTCATTTTATCACCTGCTCATCCCTGCTGACATCAGACTGGATATAAATGAAAAGACTACATATATGTCCATTGAATGGGAACACATAGGCCCCAACCATGAACCATTCCTTGAGCCCCATTCTGAAGGCCACTTCCATTTCAAAGATTACCCTGTCCCCCTGCAGCCTGACTGAGCAGACCCTCTGCCTGTTAAAATTGTCCTACGGATGCTGAAATGTATTCTCTTCTGTTATCCCCAAAGGTTAATTCTTCACATAAACCTTAGACCTTCAACATGCACTTGGGAAATCTGCTGACGGTTTTATAGAGGTTTCCTTAAACCTCTATAGGGTTTAAGGTGTGATGATTCTCTTTCCACTTACTACTTTTAAGACTCTGCCTTTAACTTTCAATAATTTGATGAAGATGTTTCTTGGGGTGCATCTTTTTGGATTCATCTTACTTGGTGTCCTTTGCGCTTCCTAAATTTGACTTATTTTTTTCCCTAGGCGTGGGAATGTTTCTGCCATTATTTCTTTGAACAGGTTTTCCACCCATTTCTCTCTCTTCTCTTTTTGGCATGCTGGTAATACATAAGTTGTTGGACCACCATAAGTCTCTAAACTATCTTTACTCTTTTTTGTTTCTCAGATTGGATAATTTCCAGTAATCTGTCTTTAAGCTCACTGTTCCTTTCTTCTGCCTAATCTAGTCTGCTGTTGAACCTCTCTATTGAATTTTTCAGTTCAGTTACAGTACTCTTCAGAGAAAGTTTTTTGTTCTTGTTTTTGGTTTTTTGAGACAGAGTCATGTTCTATCACCCAGGCTGGAGTGCAGTGGCACAATCTTGGCTCACTACAAACTCTGCCTCCCGGGTTCAATCAATTTTCCTGCCTTAGCCTTCTTTGCAGTTGGGATTAACAGATGTGCGCCACCACATTCACTAATTTTTGTATTTAGTAGAGATGGGGTTTCACCATGTTGGCCAGGCTGGTGTTCAAACTCTTGACCTCAAGTAATCCACCTGCTTGGGCCTCCCAAAGTGCTGAGATTACAGTCATGAGCCACTGCACCCAGCCCATCTTCAGAGAAAATATTTTAAAAGTACCAAAATTTATTGAGTACTTTTTAAAAACACTTTCTATCTCTGAAGTTCTCAATTTGTTCTAGTATTGCTCTCTTGACCTCAGTGAGGGTTTTTATGACTATTATTTGGAATTCCCTGTTGGATAAATCACATCTCTCTATTTAACTGGGGTTGCTTTCTGAGAGGTCTTGTTCTTTTATTGGAAATTTCATTTCTTCATTGTCATTGACACTCTGTGTTGGTTTCTGTGCATTAGATTTAAAAAAAAAAAAAGCTACTTCTCCTTATCTTGTCAGACTGGCCTTGTATAGAAGAAGGATATCACCAATCTGACTGGCCAATGGTTTTAAGGTGCCTCTCAAATCTGTATTTGTCCAGACTAATGTTTTGGTGACCCTAGAGCTTAAAATGTGCCATGTCCTGTTGGTACCACAAGACTATAAAGGTAGAAGACATTAGATTCCCTTAATGTAGCTGGAAGGGTTGGGGTATGGGCTCTGTGTTTCAATTCCTTCTGTCCTCACAGTGAAACTGAGCACAGCCATTTACCACTCACTTTTTCTGCACTAAGCCAGGTAGAGAATCTGTGGCAAATGCCTGTACTCACATTTAGACTGTGTCCTCTGATCCTGGGGAATTCGCTCCTGAAGTGGGCCCACTGTACCTCTACTTCTTCAACTTCTATGGTCTAAGTCCACTCAGGAATGCAAAGCCCCATTAATTTCCGGAGCTGGGTAATTGAGGAGACAGTCCTGTAGTAGGAGCTATAGAAGGTGTGGCACTTGGTGTATGGCCAAACTTTTTCTAGGAAGTACAGGTAGGCTCAGATTTATCACTGGAGTGAGCCAGAGCAAAGGCTCATGAAGTGCGGAGCTCTGGCTGCTGGAAGACTGTTGTACGTTTGCCCTGTTAGCTCCTTTATGCAAGTCATTACATGGCAGGCCATCAAAAAGCCATTGCAAGTGTGTGCTGTAAAAATAGAACTTGCACATTCCCAACACTTTTCTGCATGGCTCAAAGGGGATGTAGCTCCTGGAAGTATTTGTAAACCCATTTAAGAGCACCTCTTTGTTCTGTGATATAGGAAGACAAGAATATTCCTAGTACCTTCTTCTCCCAGAGCAAAAACGTTTAGGATGGAGCCCTCTGGGA
The DNA here is from genome assembly GCA_004027715.1 of Plecturocebus donacophilus. Taxonomy (NCBI): domain Eukaryota; kingdom Metazoa; phylum Chordata; class Mammalia; order Primates; family Pitheciidae; genus Plecturocebus; species Plecturocebus donacophilus. The sequence goes on from PVKP010056447.1 coordinate 7,623, forward strand.
GGTAGCTGTAAAAGTTGGGCATTCAATGCATGGCATAAACCCCACCTGGGGAGAAATGAGAAGGTGCATTCTCATCACTCAGTGATGAGTCCTTCTCATCACTGCTTCTAAGGGAAGAAGCTCCTGGGAGTGCCTACAGGTCCATATAAAACTTCTACTTTTCTGTATGGACTAGACAGACACTCATATACTTTGTCCCCTCTGCTCCCAGAAGTGGGGGGTTTAGGATGCAGTTCCTTGAGTAGAAGCTATAAAAGTCGAGGAACTCAATGTATGGACAAACTCCTTTCAAAGGATTTTTGTTTTTTGAGACGGAGTCTCAGTCTGTTGCCAGGCTGGAATGCAATGGCATCATCACGGCTCACTGCAACCTCCACCTCCCTGGTTCAAGCAGTTCTCCTGCCTCAACCTCCCTAGTAGCTGGGACTACAGGTGCACGCCACCACGCTCAGCTAATTTTTGTATTTTTAGTAGAGATGGGGTTTCACCATGTTGGCCAGGATGGTCTTGATCTCCTGACCTTGTGATCCACCTGCCTCGGCCTCCCAAAGTGCTGGGATTACAGGTGTGAGCTACCATGCCTGGCCTCCAGAGGATATTATTAGACCTGGAGTTATCACTGGGATGAGTCATGAGAGGAGACTCCGAGATAGCAGTCTGTTTCTCATGCTGCCAGCTGGGATAATGTGTGTCTGCCCCTTTAACTCCCTGTTGCATATTAGTTAGAAGCCAACCTGCCAAGTAGCCTCTGGAAAAATCCCTTCTAGGGAGAAACTGGGCTGCATTTTTTTGAGCCCCTTGTCAGAACTGTTCCCAGGGGATGAAGCCTCTGGAAGGCCTACGCATTTGTATCAACCTGGGGCTTCTTTCCCGTGGTTTAGAGACTCCCAAATGCCTAATGCCCTCCACACTCAGAGCTGGTGAAAGAAGAGCCAATCCATGGGGAATCTAGAGTTAGGGTACTATGTGTGAGGTCCAAGCTCTTCTCTCCACAGGGAGAAGTTGGGTGGTAAGGATTCCTGTCCTAATTTCCTGAAGCAGTGCTCAGGGCCAGGTTCCTGCCAGAGTGTGCCTCAGCTTTTCCTACCTACCTGATGTGAATGTTATTTCAGTTGCCTGGTGGGTAGGAGTTTCTCAACTTGTATAACTGTCTCTTGGAGGGAAATGACTTGTGAATCAATGTTTATTTGGTGTCCATGAGTAGAGGGAATGTCAGGAGCTTCCTAGTCTGATGTTGCTGACGTCACATTGCTGATGTAACATTGCTGATGTCATACTGCATTTGGTATAACAATAACCTTTGAAGAAAATTATCCAACTAGCCTATATTTAAAGTTTTTTCTTTTCTTAAAATTTTAGGACTACAAAAATCAATTTTTCAAAATTGCTTAAACTCCTTACCTATAGAATACATGTTAGATCATTCTTTGAAATGCTTATTTAAAAATAAAATGATGTTAAGAAATTATTGCTGGATTTACCTTGGGGTGCAGTTTCCAGCATGCCGTTGCTAACACCTTCTGGAATAAACCTCCACTGGAAAACCGAGTGATCAGCCCCTCCTGTGCTCAGCACCCACTGAAAGTCATGGGACCAGCGGACATTTGTGACATGTGCAGAATGGCCCACGTACTTTCTAAATCTGGCTCCTGAAAGAATATTTTTTGAGAGAATTAGTTGTGAAAAAAGAAGAGTTCATTAGTTTAAAAAACTCCTACTCCTATTCATGTTGAAGAGTAAAATCTTTAAATATATCAAAAAATGATGTTCAATTTTACATATAACATATAAGCAAATGCTCCAAATGATATCTCAATTATTCCAATATGCAATAAGCAAAAAATAGGTCTTGAAATTTAAGCCCTGTGGCTAAAGTCATATCTGAACCTGTTCCATATGCTGCCTACTGCTTCACTGATTCTGAAAATAAAGAATGATACAGAATGAACATCTTACACATTCTTATTTAAATGCAAGATAAAACAGGCAATCCTTTGCAATGGGGAAATAGAAAGTAATTCTATGGAAATACAATTGTTTGGAGTCACGTAGACCTAGCATTTGGAGAATCATTTCCCCCTCCCCTTAAACTGGTTGCTTTACTTAGTGAACACTAACCCCAAGGTAGTGAGTACAATAGAAAAAGCTACTGGAAGTGTTATTTATGAGTGAACTACAGTAGTAAGTTCTTCAGCATATGCTCAGTACACAGCAGCATCAAGGCTCTCAAGTAATAAGCAGGGTCCATCTTACATGGAGGCCTAGAACCCCAAAGTCCATGGGAGATTTCAGGAGGTCAAACACACCCCATCTTCTCTTCAAAAACATTTCTATTTCTTACAGTTTCTCTAAATGAAATCCCTTTTACTGGGGTAGGGGGAGGCCATCTGTTTGACTATTACATGTGTAAATTTCAAATGTCCACTGCAGATGCAATGATTTATAAGAAGGTGAAAATTACTGCTGCATGCCATGCTCACACATTTTTTGAGAGCATTTTCTAACCAGATAAGCCCCATTCTATCAGGGGCTCTGAGAAAAATTAGGGGATTCTGCTGCAGAAGGGAAAAGAAGCATGGGGTCTCAAAAGCAAACTTGCATATGTTGAAGAATTAACCTCAATCAGTTTCAGTAAAAAAGTCAAACTGGATCCAAGATGGCCGATCAGGAGCAGCTCAGGATTGCAGCTCCCAGCGAAAGCGTGCAGGGTGAGTGGACACCGCATTTCCAGATGGATTTTTATTGCCCACAGACCCGGAGATTCCCAGGTGGAGGAGCCCCATGGGTCACCAGCACGGATGTTTCGGCCTGTGCTGCGCTGTCTTGGTTGGTGCTGCGGTGCGGCGGTTCTCCGCAGGTACCATTTTAGCTGGTGATTGGAACTACGGGAAGACAGAGTCGCCCATTCAACTGATAGAAAAGGGGACTGAAACAGGGAGCCAGGCCAGGAGAG
>PVKP010056448.1:0-10577 GCA_004027715.1 Plecturocebus donacophilus
TACGCCTTTCTTGGGAAAGGAACCCAGGTAATAAGCCTCTCTATTACACGTCCGTTTATGGGCTCTCTGCAACGAGAAGCCTATTACACGCTGTCGTCTCTCTCCGACAGTCAAGCTATGTGGTTAGTCCCTTCACGGAGTTCCTGTTTGTACCAGAACAGCTCAGCAGAGCCAAAGTTACAAGTCACGTCTCAGCATTTCACATTGTCCTTCATTTTCTCAAGCATAATCGATACAGCAAGTAACAAGCATCACAAAGCAAATAACTCATTTCAGGGAAACTGAATTCTAAGAGAATTTACAGGTTAAAAATCAACAACAATTCCTTCTTGTTATGTCTGATAGCTTGGGTTTTGCCATTCTTCCAGAAGCTTGGGGTTGCTCAGTCACCACAGAGGGGTTCAGAGTATTCCCAACATGGACTTCTCTTTCCAGAAATATCCTCATTAGCTTCGGATGCAGAGCAAAGGCCACGTGCCTCTGAGAACTGACTGTGGAGCCACCCCAGGAAGCAGAACCAGGCTCTGATCAAGGGCTTTTCTGAGCCCAAAGCAGCGTCATCTGGCAATATGTTCTCACCCCTAGACCCAAAAGTTTCATCTCATTATAACATTAAGGTCTTTAAAGTTCAGGATCTTGTCATCTAAGTCAGGCACAGAGACCTAAGAACTAAAAAAAGAAATTATTTCCCCCTCATTCCTAATTCAGAATACAATCGTGAGACAGAATAACTAACTAGACACTTCCACCTAGAAGGAGATGAAAGGGAGGCACAATACAACGACTGAAATCTACCTGGGTGCTGGCAGAGCCCCCTGCTCTGGGTTAAGAGGACACCCCTGATTAGAAACAAGTACTGTTCCCTGGAACTGACTCCATAATTCATTGTTCTCAAAAGCTTTGGGATCCACTGTTTGATATCTTAATTTTTCTATAAAAAATGTCCATGTTTGCAGTTGAGCAGCAAGTTTCATGATCTCAGTCCCTGCCACAGCAGTGAGGTCCCTTAGATCTGCTGAGACAGATGAAACAACAGATACAATACTAATTATATATATAATTGTAAACAACAGATATAATATCAATTACACACACACACTCATATATATACATATATATTTAGAAACATATTATTTGTGGCCAGAAATGGTGGCTCACACCTGAAATCCCAGCACTTTGGGAGGCTGAGGTGGGTGAATCACCTGGCCATTTTAGCCAGTTTGAGACCAGCCCGGCCAAAATGGCCAACCCATCTCTACTAAAAATACAAAAATTAGTCAGGCATGGTGGCAGATGCCTATAATCCCAGCTACTCTGGAAACTGAGGCAGGAGAATCATTTGAACCCAGGAGGTGGAGGCTGCAGTGAACCGAGATTGCGTCACTGCACTCCAGTCTTGGCAAGAGAGTAAAGCCTCGTCTAAAAATGTGTGTGTGTGTGTGTGTGTGTGTGTGTGTGTGTGTGTGTGTGTGTGTATGAAACAAAAGATACAATACCAAAGCCTCCAAAAATGCTGGGATTACAGGTGTGAGCCACCACTTCCAGTCACAAATAATATATTTTTAAATATAATGCTGAGCTGGCACAGAAATTAGAAATCCACAGAATGATTTGAAAAGAATCAGGAGTCAATCCAGGTTCTGTGAGACTGTAAATGTATAACATATCTCTTGTCAACAAAAAGAATACCAAATTTTAAAAGCAAAATTAGGTTCAGTGGTTTAGAAACAGCTTATGTAAATGAATAATTCTGAAAAATCATGTTTCAATAGCTTCACAGTACATCCACTTCTGGAAAGCCATAAACCTAGAAATGAAGTATATCAAGTGTATCAGTTGAGATGACAGTAGATATTGATAAACTTTAGACTTTCTTAAACACGCGTACTGAAATAGCTAAGATAATCATTTAAAAGAATAGACAGAATTATATCTTTAAAACAAGTAGAGGGATAACAGCAGAATCTGATTTGAAAGCACTCCATCCAAAATAAGGCACAAAAAAGACAAAAAAGAAATGCTATGAACTAATAACAAAGAGATGGTATGAACAATGTCATGGCAATGAACAATGAGAAAGATAGGTATCTATAAAAAACCTTGCTAAAATTACTTCAAGAAGAAGTAGGAGGCCTCATTAGTTGTTAAAATTCTTTCACAAAGGAAACCCCAGACCCAAGAGGCCTTACAGTTGATTTCTATCAAACATCAATGGTCAAATAGTTTTATCTTGCACATGCTCTTCCAAACACTAGAAAAAGCAAAAGCACATCCTAACTCATTTTATGAGGCTGTCATAGGCCTGATACTAAGAACAGAAAAGTAACTGCAAGAAAGTAAAGCTACAGATTAAGTCTCTTTATAAATAAAAAGAAAAACATCTAAACAAAACTACCATAAAGAACACACAAAGGAAAATGTATAAAGAATCATACATCATATATAATTGTAAACAACAGGGGAATATAAAGTTGTTTAATTTTGAAAATCAATTAATGTAATGCATCGCATCAACAGATTGAAGCTACAAAGTTCATGCTGAGGTTTATAGATGCAAAGATCTGTTTGATAAAATTCAACATCCACTCATGACTTAAAACAATACAAAACTTGTAACAAAGCAAGAATGAGAGAAACCTCCTTAACTTAATAAAGAATACCTAACAAAATCTACGCAAATCACATGTAAAGGTGTTTAAGGCATTCACTTTAAGATCAGAAAAATGGCAAGAATGCCTGCTTTTCTTTTCCTACTCAGTAATGTGTTAAAGTGCTTAACCAGGGCACTAAGAAATAAAAGAGAGATTGGAAAGCAATAATCAGGGCATCAGTATTTGGAGAAGTTAAGATTTTCTATAAAGAAAATCCCAAAGAACCCACAGATATACTTTTTAGAACTAATAGACAATTTACTACTTGAATTTTTTTAAGTTTAAAACACGAAAGTCACGTTGCATTTCTGAACATCAGCAACTTTTATTTACAAAATATGATCTTTTAAAGTTTGATGCTGTGTTGAAAATGACACAGAAAAGCAACAGGTGATGAAGACATTATTCAGGATGGCAGTCACTTGCAGGGAGTAGGTGTAGTATAATTGAGGAAGGGGACATAATGGGTTTCTGGTACACTTGTAAAGATTTGTTTCTTAAGCTGGTTGGTAAATTCATAATGTCTATTGGATTTTTCTTGTTTTAGCTGTACATATACTCTTTTTGTGCTCTTGTTATATTTGATTATTTTGCAATTCTTCTTATTAAAAACAATTTAAATACTTTTTATGTATGATATTATTTGAAATTATTTAATGCTATTTTTTAAAAAGCAGAGGACCATATCTCTGGTACTATTACCATTATGTTAAGCATGTCCCTTAGAATATGCACATCCAGTGGGAAGTGGCAGGGGGTATAAATGACAAATTAAGAATCTGGAAGGATTTCAGTTAAAGAATGGTATAAAAAATCCTTGGAACTTAAATTTCATGTTAAAAAATGTTTACTCTGTTCTAAAGAAACAATTGTATGCTCCATCAGGAAACAATACAGGTTCACACAATCAAGGGATTGACTGCATGGCGCCTGTGTTTTAGGAAGGTAATTGGCATAATGCTGGGATGACCATTTTGAATTTTAGAAATGGCTTTCTATGCAGCTTGACTGTCTCTGGTGATTTTCCAGTTGCTAAAGTCTTCTCTCCTTGGGTTCCCCAAGCTTTTCAAGTGTAAAATGTCAGGGCCCCTCAGCTGTGAGATATCCTATCACATGGATTCAGCCAGAGCTCCCTGGTGTTTTATAGAAAAGGCTAACGAGATGAGGTGGACCTAACAGGGCAACACTTGTTCTGCAGCCTACCACATGCAGGCACCAAGACTGTGCCACCACCATCGCCAATGTGGACGAGCTCTGACCTTTAGGATGCTTGCAGCCACGTGGTCCCTCTGTCCCTGCATCTGCCCTGAGTCTGGTTTTTTTGGCAGCTCCTTCTTTTCTCTGCCCTGCACTTGTTCTTTGAATGGTCCCCTGGTTTTGCCTTCCTGGCATTGCATCTCAGACACAGTTCTTACTCCCCCTCCATCCTGACCTTGCCTGGCCATCCTTCTTTCTGGGAGAAGCTCAAATCCCTGGTCCCCAGACCTGGGCCACTGATGTAACCACCATTCCCTGGCCAGGCCTGCTCAAGTCTATCCATGGTCTCAGCTCACCCATGATTAAGATAAAGGCTTTGGTTCTGATGATGTTTGCTTAGCTTCTTAGATCAGAGTGGAATAAATATTCTTAGGGATTGGCCTTGATCACAGTTGGAAAAACTGTGTTTGTAACCATTAGTGGATTGTGAAATCATTTTGGTAGGTCATAACGAGGGTTATTTTAAAGAAATAGGATAGAATAGCAAAGATCAAATGATCTCCCACATTGTAAAGGTAATATATTAGTCTGTTTTCATGCTGCTGACAAAGTCACACCCAAGACTGGGAAGAAAAAGAGGTTCAATTGGACTTAACAGTTCTACATGGCTGAGGAGGCCTCAGAATCATGACAGGAAGCGAAAGGCCCTTCTTACATGGCAATAGCAAGAAAAAATGAGGAGGAAGCAAAAAAATGGCAATAGCAAGAAAAAAATGAGGAGGAAGAATCCCCTGATAAACCCATCAGATCTCGAGAGACTTACTTACTATCACAGGAATACTATGGGAAAGACCAGGCCCCATGATTCAATACCTCCCCCTGGGTCCCTCCCAAAATACGTGAGAATTCTGGGAGATACAATTCAAGTTGACATTTGGGTGGGGGGCGCAGCCAAACCATATAAGGTAAGTACCATTTTATTCTGTTAGCTCACATCTCAGTTATTATTTTTATTATTGAGACAGGGTCTCCCTCTGTTGCCCAGGCTGGAGTGCAGTGGCATGATCTCAGCTCACTGCAACCTCTGTCTCCCAGGTTCAAGCGATTCTCCTGTTTCAGCCTCCCAAGTAGCTGGGATTCCAGGCATGTGCCACGACACCCGGCTAATTTTTGTATTTTTAGAAGAAAGATTTTCACCCTGTTGGCCAGGCTGGTCTTGAACTTCTGAACTCAGATGAGGTGATCCACCTGCCTTGGCCTCCCAAAGTGCTGGGATTACAGGCGTGAGCCACCATGCCTAGCCTTAGTTAGGTATCTTTATGTACTGAGAGTTGACATTGTTATGGGCTGGTCTGTATCCCCTCCAAATTCATAGTGGAATCTCTGCTGCCCAGAACCTCAGAATGGAACTGCATTTGGAGGCAGGGTCTTTAAAGAGGTGCTGAAGTTAAAATGAGGTCCTTAGAGTGGTTGCTAATCAGCATGACTGGTGTCCATAAGAAAAGGAGACAGGGACACAGACATGGACACACAGAGGAAAGACCACGTGAGGACAAGTGAGAAGATGGGATCTACAAGCCAACGAGAGAGGCCTCGGGAAAAACCAACTCTACTGGCACCTTGATCTTTAGCTTCTAGTTTCCAGAACTGGGATAATTAAATTTTTGTTGTTTTCAGCAATTCAGTCTGTGACAGTTTGTTATGGCAGCCCTAGCTGACTAATACAGACATATGATATGATTCTTATGGGGTGAATTCAGTCAAAAACATTAGGTATTCACTGGCTGGCCTTTCAAATTTTAAACCTCATTAGCGGTTGAAAAGAGTAGAGTCCTATTCTGCAGTTTGCAAGGGAAGCTCTCCTTGGGGATATTTGGAACTTAACGGCATTTTCTCTGATGCAATGCTCTCGTATAGTGGGTCCCCAAGCAAAATCAAGCTTCAAGGACCTAGAGCTACAGTTCTCATCAAGAAGACACAAAAAAAAAACAAAGCATGTGGGAACCGGCCACAGGATCCACAGCACATAGCACCAAAGGGTTGAAAAAGAACTGGACATGTGAAATGTCCAGGGCCAGGCTCTGGGTCTCCCTAACAGTGGATCCCTTTGTGCGATGAGATAACATGAGTGAGGTAGTGGATGTTTCTTGATCCTTCTCCACCTCTTTCCATCAATCCACCCTGAGCACCATCCCAACATAAATGAGGGCGAGTCCTGTCGCCAGTAGAACAGGCAGGCCCTGCTCTTGGCTGGGGCGACGGCACGCTCGCCACAGAATATTCCAAAGGTGAGTCCGTAAACTCTGTCCCCGGAGCGCCATTCGATGATGACCTCACCTTGGCAGATCTATTTTGAGTAGCCAAGAGTCTTGCTCTCACAGTCATTGTATAACCTCCAGTACTTGCTGCTACAGAGTTTTCTGTCTCCAAAAATAATCTCCAAATGATGGTTAACATGACCCTGGCATAATTCATCCTCTACAAATAAGTGAAAGGGAGCTAATGCCCAACTCCTGGCACAGCCACAGAACGGGTGTTGGAAGTGGAGGTGGCCATGACTTCAATCCTTGGCAGAGGGCTGCAGATTGGATGGGGAGCCAGGTGAAAGGCAGGAACGCCATGCCCGGGATGCCTGGCGTGGGCATTTCCTTCTGGCCTGGACCAGGGAACAGTTTGAGGCTCCTCCACTATTCCACATAGAGCTTCGAGTGTCTGTCACCTAAACTGGCCATATCACCATCCCTGAATGTCAGCATGATTTTACTTTTTAAAGAGCTTCTTAATGGGTAGCTGAGTACCAGGCTGCAGTCACCATATTGCATTCCCTTACCCTTAATTCTTAGAATAGCATCTCTCATGTCCAACTTAATCCTATATTGACCCCAGAGAGATACCAAATATCCTGGGACATGATTCTATCCTAGATATAGTTTTATTGGAGAATAATTTTTACAAGTAGAGCTGCATTACCTAGTGCAAAGAGAGGAATGTTGTGAACCCCTGGCTTTCTTCACATGTTCCTTCTCCTACTCATTCAGGGTCTGGTTTATCTGAAACATTTGAGCCTGCAAAGAACTGGAGGATGAACGAAGTTAATGAACATCTTCAGCGTCTCATAAATCTTTGCAACAGTCCTGGGAGTGATCATTAGTGTACCCACTTTGCAGACGAGGAGACTGAGTCCTGGAGGTCAAATAACTTGCCCTAGGTCACCACACTGTGAAGGGGACACATCTTCGAAGTTTATTTGTTGGGCAGGGTCTATGATCTTGGCATTCTCCCTCATGCTGAAGCTGGAAAAGAGAATCAGTCCAGAGGGAGATAGAAATGAGGAGGACTAGCCCAGTGATGACTGAAGGTGCCAAGAAAACTTCCAGGGCAGTCCAAAGGCAGGCCCTGGAGATGGCTCAGAGCCAACACCAGGTTCATAAACCTCTGAACTGCAGTACATTCTGACTTTGAAGGACTGATCCTTCCTTAGACTTTGGAGATATTGGTCCACGAGGGAGGCAGAGCCATGTGCTGGAAAGCTCAGGGTCCAGAGTCAGGTCCAGCCTCACGACTTACTGGCTGGGAGACTGGGCATGTTGCTGGACCCCTCTGTGCCTGTTTCTTTGTGCAGAAAGTGAACATGACATTCTCTATCTCTTATCATTCTTGAGCAGACCCTGCCTTGTGCTGGACCACTCTTCCTCCTCACCCTACCCATGTAGACAGGGGCATGTGCACACTGAGCTGCTCACTCACCACTCACTGCACTTGGAGGCGCTGAAGCCAAATGGAAAATGCGGGCTTTCGCCACAGAGCTTTCCTTGTTTGAGTGAACTGAATCTTTATTTTTCTTTTACAAGCAAAGAGCTTTTCATTAATTTGTGCCAGACCATTTAATATATTCTACAGTGTTCTTGTTTCACTTAATTTTCTGGATTTCCAAGAAAGCTTTAGGATTCGGTTTGGTGGAAGGCCTTGAAGGAACTCAAAGAAATAAGAAAAATGAGAAACAATGTATTCGCAACAAGACTTCAGTTTAGAGATCTCACCAAGAAATAAGTACAATGAGATGGATGTGGCGGTTTTCCTCAGAAGTCACGATCTTGGTTTTTTTCTAGATAATATAAGATGGATAAGAGCTGAAGCCAGAAATTCAATCATAAAATCAACACTTTTCTGTTTGTTCTATTATAAATCATTAATCAATAGTTAAAGCCCTGGATAGCAGGGAAAGAGATGCTTTTGAAGAAACTGTCACTGTAACCCACTTAAAAGCTACCTGGGAAGGCTGCAACCCAGTGGGAAGGGTATTTGCACTGAGAGCCACGCTCATGTCTCTGGATTAGGGAAGAGCACTGAAGCACTGGGAGCTCTGGTGACTTGCCTGAGGCCCAGAGATAGTGAGAGGATCTAGCAGACCCAGCAAATTCCAAAAACCTTTATTGCAGAGAGGGAGGGGAAAGATCTGAAGAAACCAATGGGATCCTGCTGTGAGGGGAGGGGTGGAGGGCCCTTAGCTTTCCCACTGCAGGCACCTCCCAGGGCTGCTTCCAAGGTTACAGTGACAGCACAGGACAGAGAAAGGCTTTCCTGCACAAGGCTCAGTGGGGGCAGGGCAGCAGGCTCTGAGACCAGACCCTGCAGCTGTGTGGCCTCCAGCAAGCTTCTGTCCCCTCCGAACATTGATTTCCTTAACCAAAAAATGGGGCTAAGAATAGACCCTGTCTTAAAGGAGCTAGGTTAAGACCTGCCATTTGCTGGGTGACCCATCAGAGATAAAAATCCACTAAAGGTGATTAGTAAGATGGCACCCATTGAGAATGTTAGCATGCAACACAATATGATTGTTATCATTTGCATGAAATAGGTGTAGCTGTATTTAAGTCCAGAAACAGGAAGACAATTGATCAGAGGACTCGGGAGAGAGCGTGGCTGCTGCATACATGGTGCCCTTCATTGCATGGCGTAGGAAAGCCAGGCTAAAGCCTATGTTTTGGGCAGCCTGGGCACTCTCAGGATGGCTCAAAGTCCCCTACCTGGCCTGGGCCTACTCACCGTCTCCTCCAGGAAGGATTATCAGATAAATTAAAGGAATGCATAATTAAATTAGAATTTCAGAGACGTAACAAACACTTTTTTAGCATAAGAATATCTTAGGCAATATTTGGCACATATTTATACTAAACATTTATTTGTCATTTATCCAAAATTCAAATGCAGTGAACATTCTATCATTTTATTTGCTAAATGTGGAAACCCTTTCTCCAGCTGGCCATTTGCCACTTAACTGACTTTTTTGTTATAATTTTTTTCTGATTATGAAAATAATTTACTCTTATTATAGAAAATCTTTAAAAATACTAATAAATAAGAAAGAAGATAATAACTCATGTAATACCATTAGCTGATATTTGAAAGACTTCAATATTTAAAAATACTTTTAAATTGTGGCCTAATTCTTGAATTTTACATGGTTGAGATGATACTTTATGTGTAGGCTAATATATGTCTTTGATTTAACATTATACGACGATCTCCCTGTCACTAAATTTTTTCTCCACTGGATTCTGTCATCGGGCACAACAGCTTTTTCTTTTTGCTGAAGAAGTTGGTGGTTTTCAATATGTGTATCTCTGTGCATAAAACTCTGTCCACACCTCTTCAGTTGATCTCTCAAGTGGCTTTTTAAATTATTACTCTCTGTATATAAAATGAATAATCTCAAAGTGATGACATTTAATATCTCTTGGTGACTTTTTCTACAACTCTCCTGGGTGCAGTCAAAGCTTCACTCCCTGAGCCCTGCTGAACCGTCAGCTGACTGATTCCCGCTCGTCAGTGCCCCAGGACCCCACAGAAACTCCACCTGCTTCCACAAGCTGATGTACCAGTTCCCAAAGGGAGAAAAGCTGGCACTCGGCCTCTATTTCTCCCCAAATTCCACAGTCATTCAATTCTGCAAAAAAAAGAAAAAAAAATTGCTTTCAAAAACATAAAATGAGATCTATCCAACAGCATCTTGTATTTTAAAGTGGAAATAATGGACTTTGGAATCATCTTTGGCAGTTAATAGGCTGGGACATGCAGAGAAAGAGCTTGCCTGCCTCTGCAGACGTTCCTTGGATGAGTGGTTCTAAATTCCAGCTACACATTCAAGTAGCTGGAAGAGGTTTAAAAACTGTCAAATCTTCCAGCCCTTGCCCAGCCCAGTCAACACTTATCTCAGGAGGAGGAGCCCCAAAACCAGAGTCTTTTCACAGAGCTCCCTACATGACTTTGATGTTGTCTGGGGGTGATATCTCTTGAGTTAGGAGACACTGATGCTATCACTCAGACCTAGTCAAATGAGATGAGCCGGAGATGACAGAAGAATGCAGGCAACTTACCTATCTGAAACTGAGGCCTCAAAGTCGCCATGCCCTTGATTCAGCCCTGTATGGGTCCATCCTGTGTCTGATAGTTCTCAGTAGGCACAGCATGTCTTCAGGGCTTCTGCCGACACCTTCCCTGCATGCAGAAAGTGGTCTGGTCCCCCACGACTCAGCTCAAGTCCTCCCCTTTGCTGAGGTTCCCTCTGAGTCCCGGTGTCCCCCACGCTGCAGACCTCCTCATGGCTCCTTCCACCCTGAGGCCTGGCAGTCCACACATCCCCATCCCACCCTGTCAGCTTGGTCTTTGTCTGCCTCTCTGGTGACCAGAATTAACCCCTCAAGGCTGCTCCCTTCACATCCCCTGCAC
>PVKP010056449.1:0-10576 GCA_004027715.1 Plecturocebus donacophilus
CATGGCATGATCTTGGCTCACTATAACCTCCTCCTTCCATGTTCAAGCAATTCTCTGCCTCAGCCTCCTGAGTAGCTGGGATTATAGGCATTAGCCATCACACTTGGCCTAGCATTTTATTATCTGAATAGTATGTGATCTCTTTTTTACTTCTGAAACTAAATTTAATCAAATATAAATTTTTGGTTAGAATTCGTTTTAAAGAACATTGAATATTGAGATTTAATCTCTTTTGGCTTGTAGGATTTCTGCTGAAAAATTTGTTGTTAGTCTGATGAGCTTCCCTTTTGAGGCTGTGTGTGGGTTCCCCTGATCTCTGCTGATTAAACCTGCTTAATTGTCAGCAAATAGGGTTGTCTGATTTCCTAATAGTTTACTCACACCTCCCAGGAGTCTACCGTATACCAGAAAGCAATGGTGAATATTTGTGGCTAAAAAGCTCAGGGCTTGGCCTTTAAAATATTCAGTGTTATAGTCATTTGGGATCAGCTGTGTCTGGTGTTGTCTTACAGGGATAACAAATTCAGATCTCTACCACCCAAGAGATAAAGGACACTGCATAATCTCTTAAAACAGGAAGTCATTAGCTAATTACACTCCTTGATTATGATCAAAAATAAAAATGAGAACCAAAGAGAGAAGACAAAGAATGTGGTACAGTATGACATTGAAACTCTGAGTCTCCTGAAGGGCAGCTGTCATCTTTCTGTCCACTTTAAAATGAATTAAAATGAAGAATTTTGCAAAGCAGAAGTTGACTAACCACATTTTTTATAGACTCCCTAAAGTTTGCTTTTATAAGTGATTCAACATTAACTACCCTTTTCTGTATGATCATTTTAGAAATTAAAAATTTATCTTTATTTGGGAGTAATTTTATTTATTTTTAATTTCTATGGATACATAAAAATTGTACATATATGCAGGGCACATGTAGTATTTTGATACAAGCATACAATGTGTAATAAAGCTTAGTAGTTTTATTAGCTTTGTTAGTTTTGTTAGTTTTAAGTCAGCTCAAACATTTATTCAAGAAAATTTTTTTCAAGACTGGATTCCAGAACATTTATAATTTCTTTGTGTTGGAAACATTCCAGATATTCTCCCTTAGGTATTTTGAGACATACAATAAAGTAGTGTTAACTAGTCTCTTTATTGTTTTAAAAACCCTAGATTTTTTTAGTTTGTCTTTTATTTTGTTTGTCCTTCCTTCCTTTTTCTTTTTCTTTTCTTTTTTTTTTTTTTTTTTTTTTGACAGTTTTACTTTCTCACCCAGGCTGTAGTGTAGTAGTATGATCTTGAGTCATGTCAACCTCTGCCTCCTGAGTTCAAAAGATCCTCATGTATCAGCATTCTGAGTAGCTGAGATTACAGGCATACACTACCATGGCAGCTAATTTTTTATTTTTAGTAGAAATGGCATTCACTATGTTTTCTAGGCTGTTCTCTAACTCTTGGCCTCAAGTGATCCACCTGCCACAGCTTCCCAAAGTGCTGGGATGACAGGCATGTGCCACCATTCCCAGTCAAGTGTATTTTTCTTAATTCTTGATTAGTACTTAACATTTCTAAAGAAAAAGAAAAAGCAGAGATATAAAGCAATATAGATTTCTTCTGTTTTTCTTTTAAACACATTTCCCAATACATAAGAAAAAGAAGAATAATGTATCTTAAATACACCATAAGTGAAAAGAACAGATTGAAATATGACAAAATGTACATGGCGTAGATAGAAAATGTAATTATATCACAATAATGTAGTTTTTTGAAAAGGAATATAAATAGATCAATAGAGTCACAGATTCATGATTGTCTATTGATAAAAATGCAAATACTTTAAAATTATACTTCTATGCTTTTATAACAAAAAAAAAATACTAGAAACATTGAATTGAGTGTGATTATGCAAAGTTTAAAATATCTTTCCAGAGGAGCCAAGATGGCTGAATAGGCCAAACATGAGTGCACAACACAGAGTGAGAGACGTGCAGAAATCCAGAGATCTAGCTCCAACCGAGGTAACAGATGGATTTCAGCAGGTCTGGTCTGAGAGTGAGCAAAGCCAAGACAGGGCAGACTGTGGTGGGGAAGGGTGTCACTTCACCTAAATTGTGTATCTGACCTGTGAGTCAGAGGTGCCCCCTCTGGCCCTCTGGTCCAGATACAGTGCTTCCCTCAAAGTCTCAGCAATACACAGAACAGGGTATCTTTGCCAATCAAGCACTGGGAATTACAAATGGGGAGTTGAATAATAATCCAGGATGGTGTCCTGGATTGGTGCACAGATCTAAGCAAATGCATAAGCCCAAAAGCCGGCCAGGAGAGCCTGCAGACTGAGATATCGCCCCCTCCCTCTACCCAGAGAAAGAGGGAGCTATAAAGCAGGAGGGCAGATGGAGCAGCTGGGTGGGCACCTCCCCCATGTTAAGAGAGAGGAAGCTGAAATCAGGGAGATGTCTGGGTGGGTCCCTACAATCCCCCACAAACCCAGAGGGGTGAAGCATTAACTTTAGTGGGTTGTGCAGCCCACAGTGCCACAGTCTGAGCCGAACACTGAATGATCTATCCCAGTGGAAAAAAGACACAACCAATCCTTAAAGGGGTGAGACTAGGTCTCATGTTTTAACAAAAAACAAAAGATGACTACATAGCCACAGGATGGTGTTTTTGACCACTCAGCAGCCCCTCAAGGTCAGTGGAAGAGGGGGACCTATTCTCCCAGTGTAAACAAGACACAGGAAGCTTACCTAGCAACCTGAAGGAGTCCCTAGAAATCCAGTAGGACTTCCACAGGCAGACTAGCAACATCATCAAGCAGCTCCCTGAGATCACAGCTAGGTAAATCCACCCAGATGGGGGAAAACAGTGCAAAAAAGATGAAAACATCAAAGATCAGAATACTTCTTCTCCTTCGAGGGATCACAACCCCTCAACAACATGGGAACACAATATGACTGAGAAAGAATGTGACAAATTGACAGAAACAGGCTTCAGAAGGTGGGTGATAGCAAACTTTTCTCAACTAAAGGAACACGTTCTATCTCAATGCAAAGAAACCGCAATGCAAAGGAACAGGTTCTATCTCAATACAAAGAAAGCAAAAACCTTGAAAAAAGGTTAGATGAAATGCTAACTAGAATAACCAGCTTAGAGAAGAACATAAGCAACTTGATGAAGTTGAAAAACACAGCATGAGAACTACATGAAGCAAACACAAGTTTTAATAGCTGAATCGATCAAGCAAAAGAAAGTATATCAGAGATTGAAGATTAACTCAATGAAATAAAAAGAAGGCAAGGCAAGTGAAAAAAAAACAGTGAAAAGAAATGAACAAAGCCTCAAAGAAACATGGGATTGTGTGAAAAGACCTAATCTATGCTTGATCAGTGTACCTGAATATCATGGGGAGAATGAATCCAAGCTGGAAAACACAATCCAGGACATATTCCAGGAGAATTTCCCAAGCCTAGCAAGGCAGTAAAACATTCAAATCCAAGAAATACAGAGAACTCCAGAAAGATATTCCTCAAGAATAGCAACCCCAAGGCACAATCATCAGATTCACCAGGGTTGAAATGAAGGAAAAAATGCTAAGGGAAGCTAGAGAGAAAGATCAGGTCACCCACAGAGGGAAGCCCATCAGACGCACAGCAGATCTCTGGCAGAAACCCTACAGGCAGAAGAGAGTGGGGGCCAATATTCAACATCCTTAAAGAAAAGAATTTTCAACCCAGAATCTCATATCCAGTCAGACAAAGATTAATAAGTGAAAGAGAAATAAAATCCTTTATGGACAAGCAATTCCTGAGATTTTGTCACCATCAGACCTGCCCTACAAGAGCTCCTGAAAGAAACAGCACAGAAAGGAACAAGTACCAGTCACTGCAAGAGCACACCAGTCAGCAAAGACCAAAAATGCAGTGAAGAAAAGGAGCCAAATAACAGGAAACAAAACCAGCCAGTAACAAAATGGTAGGATCAAATTCACACATAACAATATTAACATTGAATGTAAATGGCCTACACGCCCCAGTCAAAAGACACAGACTGGCAAAATGGATAAAAAGTCAAGACCTATTAGTGTGCTGTATTCAGGAAATTCATCTCACATGCAAAGACACACATAGACTCAAAATAAAGAGATGGAAGATTTACCAAGCAAATGGAAAAAAAAAAAAAAAAAGCAGGGGTGGTAATCCTACTCTCTGATAAAATGGACTTCAAGCCAACTAAGTTCAAAAGAGACAAAGAAGCCATTACATAATGGTAAAATGATCAATGCAACAGGAAGAACTAACCTAAATATATATGCACACAACACAGGAGCATCCAGATACATAAATCAAGTTCTAAACTACCTAATAGAAGATTTAGACTCCCACACAATAATATTGGGAGACGTCAACACTCCACTGTCAGACACATCAATGAGACAGAAAATTAACAAAGACATACAGGATTTGAATGCAGAGCTGGACCAAGGGGACCTAATAGATGTACACAGAATACTCCAGATGCACAGAATATACATTTTTCTTAGCACCACATTGCCTTACTCTAAAATTGACCACATCATTGGAAATAAATCACTCCTCAGCAAATGCAAAAGAACAGAAATCATAACAATCAGACCACAGCACAGTCAGACTATAACTCAGGATTAAGAAACACACTCAAATTCACACAACCGCCTGGAAACTGAACAATTTGCTTCTGAGTGTCAACTGGATAAACAATGAAATGAAGGTAGAAATAAAGATGTTCTTCAAAACCAATCAGAATTAAGACACAGAATCTCTGGGACACCTATAAAGCAGTGTCGAGTGGGAAATTTATAGCAATGAATACCCACATGAGAAACAAGGAAAGATCTAAAATTGACATGCTATCATCAAAATTGAAAGAGCTAGAGGAGCAAGATAAAAAAAAAACTCAAAACCTAGCAGAAGACAAGAAATAAGATCAGAGCAAAACTGAAGGAAATAGAGACACAATAAACCCTTCAAAAAAACAACAAATCCAGGAGCTGGTTTTTTGAAAAAAATCAACAAAATAGAAAGACTGCTAGCCAGACTAATAAAAAAAAGAGAGAGAGAAAGAATCAAATAGATGCAATAAAAAAAGATAAAGGGGACATCACCACTAATCCCACAGAAATACAAACTACCATCAGAGATTACTACAAACAACTCTATGCACATAAACAAGTAAATCAGGAAGAAATGGATAAACTCCTGGACACTTGTACTCTATCAAGACTAAACTAGGAGTAAGTTGAAACCCTGCATAGACCGATATCAAGTGCTGAAGTTGAGGCAGGAATCAATAGCATACCAACCAAAAAAAAGTCCAGGTCCAGATGGGTTCACAGCTGAATTCTACCAGACATACAAAGAGAAGCTGAGTATCAAATAATACAAAAGGATGGAATCCTCCCTAACTCAATTTATGAGACCAATGTCATCCTGATACCAAAACCAGGCAGAAAGTCAACTATAAAAGAAAACTTCAGGCCAATATCCATAATGAACATTGATGCAAAAATCTTCAATAAAATACTGGCAAACCGATTGCAACAGCAATCTAAAAGCTTATCCATTATGATCAAGTAGGCTTCATCCTTGGGATGCAAGGCTGGTTCAACATATGGAAGCCCAGAAATGGAATCCATTACATAAATGGAACTAAAGACAAAATTCACATGATAATCTCCATAGATGCAGAGAAGGCCTTTGATAAAATTCAACAGAACTTCATGCTAAAAACTGAATAAACTAGGTATCGATGGAATGTATCATAAAATGATTAAAAGCATTTATGACAAACCAACAGCCAGTATCATACTGAATGGGCAAAAGCTGGAAGAACTCCCTTTGAAATCTGGCACTAGACACGGTTGCCCTTTCTCACCGCTCCTATTCAATATAGTATTGGAAGTTCTAGCCAGAACAATCAGGGAAGAAAAGGAAATAAAGGACATTCAATTAGGAAAGGAGGAAGTCAAATAGTCTCTATTTGCAGATGACCTGATTGTGTATCTACAAGACCCCATCGTCTCAGCCCCAAATCTTCTCAAACTGATAAGCAACTTCAGCAAAGTCTCAGGATACAAAATCAATGTTCAGAAATCACAAGCATTCCCATATATGAATAACAGGCAGAGATCCAAATCAAGAGCAAATTCCCATTCACAATTGCTACAAAGAGAATAAAATACCTAGGAATACAACTAACAAGGAACATAAAGAACCTCTTCAAAGAGAACTACAAACCACTGCTCAAGGAAATAAGAGAGAATGGAAAAAATATTCTATGCTCATGGTTAGGAAGAATCAATATCAGGAAAATGTCCATGCTGCTCAAAGTAATTTATAGATTGAATGCTATCCCCATCAAGCTACCAATCACCTTCTTCACAGAACTGGGAAAAAAAAAAAAACTTTAAACTTCATATGGAATCACAAGAGAGCCCGCATAGCCATGACAATCCTAAGCGAAAAGAACAAAGCTGGCAGCATCAGGTTGCCAGACTTCAAACTAGACTACAAGGCTACAGTAATCACAACAGCATGATACTGGTACTAAAACAGAGACATCAGCTAATAGAACAGAACAGAGGCCTCAGAAGTAAGGCCACACATCTACAACTAACTGATCTTTGACAAACCTGACAAAAATAAGCAATGGGGGAAGGACTCCAGGTTTAATAAATGGTGTTGGGAAAACTGGCTAGCAATGTGCAGAAAGCAGGAACTGGACCCTTCCTGTCTCCTTGCACTATAATGAACTCCAGATGGATTAAAGATTTAAACAAAACCTAACACCATAAAAACACTAGAAGAAAACATAGGCAAAACCATCCAGGACATAGGCATAGGCAAGGACTTCATCACTAAAACACCAAAAGCAATGGCAACAAAAGCCAAGATAAACAAATGGGATCTAATTAAAATTCAGAGCTTCTGTAAAACAAAGTAAATTACCTTTAGAACAGACTAGCAACCAACAGAATGGGGAAAAATTTTTGCAGTCTACCCATCTGGCAAATTGCTAATATCCAGAATCTACAAAGAACTAAAACAGATATACAAGAAAAAAAACCCCATTCAAAAGTGGAAGCAGGATATGAACCGACATTTTTCAAAGTAAGACATGTATGAGGCCAACAAACAGATGAAAAAATGCTCATCATCACTGGTCATTAGAGAAATGCAAATCAAAACCACGTTGAGATACTACCTCATGCCATTTAGAATCATGATCATTAAAAAATCTGGAGACAACAGATGCTGGAGAGAATGTGGAGAAATAGGAAAACTCTCACACAGTTGGGAGTGTAAATTAGTTCAACAATTGTGGTAGACAGTGTGGCAATTTCTCAAGGATCTAGAAATAGAAATTCCATTTGACCCAGCAATCCCATTACTGGGTATATATAAATATACCCAGAATTGCTCTACTATAAAGACACATGCACACATATGTTTGTGCAGACTTGTGTACAATAACAAAGACCTGGAACCAACCCAAATGCCAATTGATTATAGACTGGACAAAGAAAATATGATACATATACAGCAATGAATATTACGCTGCCATAAAAAACAATGAGTTTGTGTCCTTTGTAGGGACTTGGATGAATCTAGAAACCATCATTCTCAGCAGGGTGACACAAGAACAGAAAACCAAACACCGCATGTTTTCACTCATAGGCGGGTGTTGAACAAAGAGAACACATGGACTCAGAGAGGAGCATCACACACTGGGGGAAGTTGGAGGGGCTAGGGTAGGGACAGTGGGGGGTGGGGAGGAATAACATGGGGAGAAATGCAGGATATAGTATGCACCTAAAGTAAAATTAAAAAACAAAACAAAACCTAGGTGTTGGGTTGATGGCTGCAGCAAATCACTGTGGGACATGTATACTTATGTAAGAAACATGCATGTTCTGGACATGTATCTCAGAACTCAAAGTATAACTTTAAAAAAATTAAAAATAGGCCAGGCATGGTGGCGCACGCCTGTAATCCCAGTATTTTGGGAGGCCAACGCGGGCGGATCACAAGGTGAAGAGATCAAGACTATCCTGGCCAACATGGTGAAACCTCGTCTCTACTAAATATACAAAAAAATTAGCTGGGCGTTGTGGTGCACACCTGTAGTCCCAGCTACTCGGGGGGCTGAGGCAGAGAATTGCTTGAATCCAGGAGGCAGAGGTTGCAGTGAGCCAAGGTCGTGACACAGCATTCCAGCCTGGCTCCTGGTGATGAAGTGAGACTCTGTCTCAAAAAAAAAAAGAAAAAATAATATCTTTCCAAAAATAACCATTTCGTATAATAAGATTGCTAAATTAATTTTTGAAAACCAACTCGTAGAATCAGAAAACCAAATTAATTTCTTTTGCAAGTAATGTAAAATAGAGTTTTTGTATTTGATTGGTAGATCTATTTCTTATTGTTACGTCAACAAATCTGTATAGTTTTCTTTTGTCGTTAACTGTCTTTTGTTTCATATTTTGGGATTTTTGTTAGATGTATATACAATTACAATTGTTATATCTTATTGATATGTTTACATTTCTTCCACATACGATGTCCTCCTTTGTCTCTTGTAAGATTTTCATCTTAATATTTATTTTCCCACCCCAGCTCTATTGGTTACTCTTTGTCTAAAGTATCTTTAGGAATTCCTTCACTTATAACCTACAGAGAACCACTAATGAGAGTTTCTTGCAGATAACATAAAGTTGGATTATATTTCTTTTTTTAAAACAATTTTTCCACTGTTTGCACTGTAATTGTACAGTTTTATTTCTATTTAAAGTATTTATAAAAGATGGAATTCTACTATTTTGCTACTTATTTTTTGTCATATATCTTTTTCAAATCTAGTTTGAAAATTTTGAAAATTCTATTGCTGAGAATTTTATTCTATTTATTTTTTTAGTCTACAGTTTTTATTCTCCTCTAATCTTTTTTTTTAACTTTTTTAGTTGTTTTAGTGATTAAGGATTTATAACTAATCTCATGAATTTATAACTCTATATGAGTTAATACCACTTTAAATATGGATTTATTAAAACAATTGTGTCCATACACATTTGTTTCTACAACTTACATATTTCCAGCAAATTCCAGCTTATATAATTATGCATGGCCTGAAATTAACAGAGATTTATAACTACTTTTCTGCATTAGTCTTCTGAATCATATGCAAGGAATTTTAAAAAATAAAATGTTATTTAATAAAAACATTTTAATAATGACATTTATGTTTTTCCATATGTTTACTTTTATTAGTTTTATTTTTTTATATGACCTTGTTATTTTATAGTATATCCTTTTATTTCAGCCAAAAAGGTAGCCTTTATCATGTATCTCAGGGAAGATCTATTTGTGACAAACCCTATACATCTGTTTAAGATAGAAATATCTTGATATCTCTTTTATCTTTGAAGAACAGTTTGCTGAAAACAGACTTATTTGTTTCCATTTTAAATTTTCACCTCTTTAAATATGTCATCCTGCTGTCTCATGACTCTATGGTTTCTAGTAAGAAATTACCATTAATTTTACTGTTAAACCTTTGTATATGATGGATTTTTTCCTGTTACTATTTTTTTTAATTTGAAAAAAAATTTTTCTGCCGGAAAAAAATCCTACTCTACAGCTCTTGCCATTGGACAAAAAGAGATCCAGGGTCAGTGAGAATCTCACTAAGGTAATTTCCAAATCCAACAGCTGCAGGAGGCAGGAGGCAGGAAAGAGAGAGCACAACCCCCACTACAGTTTCTGCCCAGAATAAAGCTGTGTACCACAGTTTCATCACATAGTAGAACGGAACATGAATGGGAAACCACAGAAGTATTGAACGACATAAGAACAGGAAAATAGGCAGGAGAGGGGAGGGGAGGGGAGAGGAGGAAAGGAAGAAAGGAAGGAAGAGAAGGAGGAAAAAAGGAAGGAAGGGAAGGGGAATGGGGAAAGGGAAGAGAAAGGAGGAAAGGGGAAAGAGAAGGAAAAGGAAAGGAAAGGAAAAAGAAAAGGAAAGGAAGAGAAGTCTGAACTTAGCAAGGCAAATTAAGGTCCACAGTTCCAGAGCACCTGAATGTACAGAGCCAAGAATGTCCCAGAGCTGGGCTACTACAAAGGGTGTATTCTCATGCAAAACCACAACTCAGAATTTCAGCCCACACACATCCCATGTCAAACTTTAAAAGGCTGAGCACCACACCCGATCGGTACACTGCTCAGGCTCATACTGGGTCACGTCAAACAGAATTCTATGAAACTGCTTAAGCTTGCAATAACTCACTCTCATGCCCATAACTAGCTCTTTCCAGTAGTGGGCATTGGGGCTGTAGCACATTTCAGAGGGCTCTGATCCCGCCAGTAATATGACGTGGAAGCTGCAGTAACAGCAGCAGTGTTGACAGCAGCCCCGGAGGTCAGCAACAGGTGTCTGTCATAGGAATCAAGAGAGGTGGAGGAGAGGTGACTGGCCATGACTGTATTCTGGACTTGTGTTTGACATGACCCAGTATGAGACAGGGTCTACTCTGCATAATTATACATGG
>PVKP010056450.1:0-10574 GCA_004027715.1 Plecturocebus donacophilus
TAGAGAAGAACAAATGTAAGTCACTCATGCTTTGCCTCCTTGAACTCTACCCTCTTCCTCTTGTCCTTCCAATGGCCTCCAGTAGGAATATTGTCTAAGCCCAATCTTCTATACCAACCATATGGGGATACTACTAACATAGTCCCATTTTGTGGTGCTCAGGACACCTTGATCAATATGAGGAATTCTCTTTGGTATGGGAAAAAGTAGCCTCGACTGTCCCTAGAAGTTAGAGTGTTTGACCCACAGTAGGCACCGGGTATGCCATACAACAGGTAGCAACGCATCAGTTACTGAGCTGGAAATCAGGCAAAAGACCCATCCTTGGGTGGGTCTGCAATCAGTCAAGCAGGACTTCTTTTACAGATGATCAGGATGTTAGATTCTAAGAAACAGGAGTTGAGGCTAAGGCGGAAACTGATTTCTCAGTGCAGCTTGCTTTGCAAATACCCAGGCTATTTATGAGGAAAGCTCTTTAAGTCCTTGCTTTTAGTCAGGATTGATCCTTTAAATAGAAGTAGGACTGAGCCTGCAAGTGTAAAATAGACTGAGAAGCACGTAGGGCCCAGTACATGATGTTGGATAAACTCTGAGCTGGCTTTGTCTCCTACCCAGAATCTCATCCATGATTCCTAAAGTGAATCTCTAAGGGTGGTCCCAGGACCTTTAGCATCAGCATCACCCGGGAGCTGGTCAGAAATGCAAATTCTCTGGTGGTACCTGAAACCTAGTAAATCAGAAACCCTGGGATAGGGACACAGCAACCTGTGCTGTGCCGTGGCCTTCAGGGAATGCTGAGGCCCACTCGATTTTGTAGAACCACTGCTGTATGGTATCCTGATGGCCAGGGCATGCCTTCACACTACTGTCAGTTTATCTGAACCAGAATTTATGTGCTGCAAGCTTTTGATTTTTAGTGACTGCATAGCTCTTATTTATTCTGGTCCCCTATCTGCTGACCCTGGCTTTGCGGCTGTCCAGAGTGACAAAAATCATACTCAGACTCTCTTGCCTGATGCTAGTACAATCATTTTAGAGTGAAAACATGAACTCAGATTTCCTATACCTGTACAGACTCAAATCATGAGGATGGCATAGCGCTGAAATGCGCTAGTTTTGGGGGCGGGCCTATCTGGGTTCATATTCAGTCTCTACCTCTGAATTAGCTCTGTCTCATGGATGCTGTGAACCTCCATTTCTTCATCTGAAAAGTGGAGATAATAACATCAACCTCACAGCATTGTTGTAGGGACTAAAAGAGACAGTGTATGTGAAGTGCAGAATATCTGGCATTTAACAAGTGCTCTGTAATGGCAGTCGGATTGGATGGCTTATTTTCCCTTTTCAGTTCTCATGGCATTGTGTAGTTGTACTGTAACTTTAGGGGATTGATTGTTCTCATTTGTTTTACCATGAAAAATGTTTTGTTTTCCCCTTTGAAGAAGAGAGGTGGCACACATAGCACTGAGGATCACTGTGAAGGTGGAGAGCACTGTAGAAGAGTGGTTAAAAGCCCGGGCTCTGGGGCCAGACTGCATGAGATAACAACCTTTTTTTTTTTATTTTTATTTTTTAGATGGATTCTTGCTCTGTTGCCCAGGCTGGAGTGCAGTGGCACAATCTCTGCTCACTGCAACCTCCGCTTCCCAGGTTCAAGTGATTTTCCTGCCTCAGCCTCCTGAGTAGCTGGGATCACAGGCGTGCACCACCACTCCCAGAATTTGTTTTTGCTTTCAGTAGAGATGGGATTTCACCATGTTGGCCAGGCTGTTCTTGTACTCCTGACCTCAAGTGATCTGCCTGCTTTGACCTCCTGAAGTGCTGAGATTACAGGCGTGAGCCACCACACCCAGCCCAGAATGCATGAGATTGAATCCTCATTTCAGATTCAAAATCAGGATCACACATTTACTAGCTGTGTGATCTTGCATAGGTTTCCACTCTGAGCCTGTTTTCCCATCTGGAAAATGGAGATAATAGTAATACTTACCTTAGTATAAAGATTTAATATATGTAAAACGCTTGAAATAGTGCCTGACACATTCGGTTTTGAAACTGTTGAAAAGCATTGTATGGGCAGAGTTTCCAGAAGAAGAGAATTTTGTGGGAGTTTGGGGGAACTTCTACTAATACTGACTAAAACCTAGCCCCAGTATTTAAGGACCACCCTGAATGAATGCCTGAATGAATCATGTATGTTTTGGTATTGTGTATGTCCAGCTGCCTGTTTAGCATGGTTCAGAATACTTTGTTCTCATAAAACATAGTAAAACTTCGATGAAAACCAGTGAAGAAATAAGGAATGTCTACCAATAAACACTCAGCTTAATGCTAGAGCCTGTAGTGCTACAGACGAAGAGGAAATTCTCCCTACCCTTGGGGAACCTACATTCTGGCTGGACAGATGAGATTAACAGTATGAAACATTACAAAAGAATACAAGAGAGTATTAAGTGCTAAATGATGTGGCAGGGATGATAAGTGCTGCAATAATTCAGAGAAGAAGGGAGGGGAGTGAGACTGAAGCGAGGAAAGACTTCTTAGAGGTGATGTTTTGAGCTGGGCTTTTGAGGATGGGGAAGATCTGGCAGGTTAGAGGGACGGGTAAGTGACAGGTGCTTATCACGTTCCAAAATGACTCATTAAGGAGTTTAAAAAAAATAATTGGCACTCCTAGGATGCTTAATATCAGATTCACTTTATACCACTCTGTTTATATGGCAACATTTTAAATCACACTGGACTGGGTGAGAAAGATCTGTGCTTTTGTTTCATCCTACCGCTAAGCGGTTGTGTCCCCTCATTCAAATTTTCTTCTATTTTCTGTTTCCTCATCTATAAAGTGAGAGGCCTGAACTCAGTGACCTCTAAAATCCTTTTTTACTCTGCATAGAGCTATACTAATAGCTAATGTTTACTGGGTGCTTACTCTGGGCCAGGCACTATTAAGCTCTGTATGTAGTTGACCCTTGAACGACATGGGTTTGAACTGCACAGGTTGACATAGATTTTCTTTCACCTTTTTCTCCCCTGAGACCACAAGATAAACCCTTTCTCCTTCTCAACTTACTTAGCATGAAGACAGCGAGATTAAAGACCTTTATGATGATCCCCTTCCTCTTAATGAATAGTAAATATATTTTTTCTTCCTTATGATTTTCTTTTTCTTTTTGTTTTTTTTTTGTTTTGAGGCAGGATTTTGTTCTGTCACCCAGGCTACAGTGCAGTGCCATCACAGCTCACTGTAGCCTCCATCTCCTGGGTTCAAGTGATCCTGCCACCTCAGTTTCCTGAGTAGTTCAGACTACAGGCACCTGCCACCATGCCTGGCTGATTTTTTTTTTTTAAATTTTTAGTAGAGATGAAGTCTTGCTGTGTTGCCCAGGCTAGTCTTGAACTTCTGAGCTCATGAAATCCTCCCCTGTTGGCCTCCGAAAGTTCTAGGATTACAGGCATGAGCCACCATGCCCAGCCATGATTTTCTTCTTAACATTGTCTTTTCCCTAGCTTACTTTATTATTAGAATACAGTATAGGCCAGGTGCAGTGGCTCACACCTGTAATCCCAGCATTTTGGGAGGCTGAGGCAGGCGGATCTCTTGAGGTTAGGAGTTTGAGACCAGCCTGGCCAACATGGTAAAACCCCATCTCTACTAAAAATACAAAAATTAGCTAGGCGTGGTGGTGGATGCCTGTAAGCCCAACTGCTTGGGAGGTTGAGGCACGAGAATGGCTTGAACTCTGGAGGCAGAGGTTGCAATTAGCCAAGATAGTGCCACTTCACTCCAGCCTGGGTGACAGAGGGAGACTCTGTCTCGAAAAAAAAAATACCGTATATAATGTAACATGTAAAATATATGTTAATCAACTTTATGTTATCAGTAAGGCTTCTGTTCAATAGTAGACTACTCATTAAGTTTTGGGAGAGTCAAAACTTATACATGGATTTTTGACTTTTAGGGGCGGGCACCCCTAACTCCTACATGGTTCAAGGATCAACTGTAATGTGTCCAAGATTTGTCATGCAAGAGGGCCATGGACACAAACCACTAGCAGCACAAAGTGCAGATAGAGCATGAGGTTTCTATGTGGTGGTATTTACAAACAAAGAAACAGCAGAGTGCATGCAGTCCCTGGGACACTATTCCACAGCACATGCCAGACAGAGATATTCTGTATGCCCTGTGACTAGGGTTCCAGCAGGGGTAGGGTCTGCCCGGGCTAGCACACTAGATTTGGGAGAGAGCACTCCATGAGCGAGATTGAAACCTATTCCTAACTTGTATTATATATTTAGGTTAGCCTAAGAGGGGCTAGAAGACATCTAGTTTTTTTTTCAAGGGTCAGGAGCTGTATCAAGGGATCTCCCATCCCAGGGACCACTAGGGAACAGGTCTCTGGAGGTCCAGGATCTGCATAACTTAAGGCCCTAGGAACAGCCTTGCCTACCAGAAATAGTGATGTTAGCCAAAGGCCTTTTCTATATTGAAGACAGGCTTAGTGCAGCTGAGCCAGCTCTCTGCGAAACTACCAAAAAGGAGGAGGAAATGAGCCAGTGGGGTCATCTGGATATGTCTCCTGTCAAGGATAGCCAGCAGAGCTGGAATCAAGCTCAAGCAGTGTGGCACCAGAGCCCACACTCTTAATCAATGACCTGGCAGTGCCAATTCTCACACTCCTGCCAAGCATATTGATAATATTATAACATAAAGAGAGCAGGTTAACTTTAAAGCCTATAAAGCCTGAATTTGAATGCTGGCTTTTCCACCTATTAGATATGAGGCTTTGGGTGAATAATTTATCTCCCAAAGTTTCAGTTTCCTTATCTGTGTAACTGGCAAAAACAACCCCTACTTCCCAGGTTCACTCTGAGGATCAGGGAGATAATCAATGTAAAGTGGTTAGTGTTGTGCCTGGGATATAGGGATTGCTTGAAAAAAACGAAGGCTGCTGTCATGGGTGGTACTGTTCCTATTACTGGCTTACCTTCCAGAAATGCTGAATTCTCAGATTATCCACAAGATGTCCCCCTTTCAATAGCAAGTTCCACAGCACTGCTATGTGTATAAATATGTATATCTGAGAATTCGAGCTCTTGAAAAATGACTTTCACGTCCACACCTGCCTGTGCAAAAACATATATTGAACCATGTGCCCAGGAGGAAATCATAGTTGGCTTTGCAGCCAATGCACATATGGCTTGCGAGGCAGTTCTAAGGCGAGCCGGTTGCTTTCCAGGCTGTGTGTGGGCGACGACTACATCCCTACAGTATAGCCAAAGCATGATGCAGTGGAAGGAGTTTCAGGATCTGTAATTATGTTCCTTCTCAAGTCCTGAGGGAAGTATATGGCTCTTGAGGAGTGCGCGTGTGTGAGAGAGAGTGTGTGTGCAGAGGTCCTTGTGCCCATGTGCATAGTGGGGGCAGAGCCTCCCTCCTGAAAATTTTGCACTAGACATGAAAGCATCCTTTCACTTCCTGCTATTCTGTGGATTTTATTTTTGGCAGGTCCTTGTGGCATAGGACAAAAGTTCAGAAAGATTCTCAGCTGTTTGTGCAGAACAGATAATACCAGACCTAGAATAATTACGTGTATTTAGGACGATGGAACAATAAGAAATCTAAGTGTGGAAGCTGCCTTTGCAGCAGGAGCAATATAGCCATAGAGCCTTTTTTTTTTTTTTTTTTTTTTTTTTTTGTACCCACTTGAAAAATCATTTTCTCCTGGTCAACACAGGGAGAAAGAAAACAGAACAGCTGTTTTTGATTCTTTCTTTCCTTCGATTCAGCTCATTTGCATACTGAGTAAAGGGCCTACAGCCTGGCAACAGTTTTGCCTATTAGTCTATTGTACATGGGTTTGTGTCTCCTAAGGATAATTTCCTTTGTTGTTTCTGAATGAAGGACGAGAGTGTTTCAGCTGCTATTGCTGCATTGCATTGCTTTGCTCAGGGAACAGAAAATGGCCTTGTTTTGTTGCAAACTCCCTGGTATTTTAGATATTTTAGGCAAAGCTCTTGCCCCTATTTGGGGCAGAGCAGGTCTGGGGTGGGACTGCTCAAAGATCTTTCTGCCCCAGAGAAACTCAGAAATTGGAACTCACAAGAAAGGTCTTCAGTAGCCTCAAAGCACTCCTCTCTTCCCAGGGGCCTGTTACCCTTACACAGTCTCCACACTGCCCCTGTTATTTTTTTTTATCTACCTTAGACCTTTCTGGACAACACTTCAAGATCCAGATTTTTCTCAGATCACCTTCCTTTGCCTGATTTCTGTTCCTCAGTGTCTCTTCTCTCTTTCCAAAGGTTGTCCTTGGCTTCTTTTTTTTTGAGACAGAGTCTTGCTCTGTCACCCAGGCTGGAGTGCAGTGGCACAATCTTAGCTCACTGCAGCCTCCACTTCCTGGGTTTAAGCGATTCTCGTGCCTCAGCCTCTGGAATAGCTGGGGTTACAGTCATACGCCACCACGCCTGGCTAATTTTTGTGTTTTTAATGGAGACAAAGTTTCACCATGTTGGCCAGGCTGGTCTTGAACTCTTCACCTGAGGTGATTCACCTGCCTCAGCCTTCCAAAGTGCTGAGATTACAGGCATGAGCCACTGCACGCAGCCTGGCTTTATTTCTGTTTGTTTTTGTTTTTTCTGAGACAGAGTCATGATGTGACACCCAGGCTGGAGTGCAATGGCACGATCTCGGCTCACTGTAGCCTCCGCTTCCCAGGTTTAAACGATTCTCCTGCCTCAGCTTCCTGAGTAGCTGGGATTACAGGCGCTAGCCACCATGCCCAGCTAATTTTTGTATTTTTAGTAGAGATGGGATTTCACCGTATTGGCCAGGCTGATCTCGAACTCCTGACCTCAGGTAATCCACTCACCTTGGCCTCCCAAAGTGCTGGGATTACAGGTGTGAGCCACCGCTCCCAGCCCCGGCTTCATTTCTGAATGCACAATTCTGAATGTATGTGACGGTGTGGCAGGGCATTTGTATTGCCTTTTCGTGGACTGTCCCTTTTTCTTGGTGGCAACTAACATGAACATACTCTGGAGTAGAACGCAAAATGTCCTCAAATCTCTAAGATAAAATAATAGCTAACACCCATCAAGGGCTTAGTATGTAGCGGGTTCTATTTGAAGAGCTTACTACATAGTAATTAGTTTAATCTTTGCAACATGCCTAAGAGCTGGCTTACTACTTTCATCCCCATTTTGTGGATGGAAAACTAAGGCACAGCAAAGTTAAATGACTTGGCCAAGGACAAAGAGCTGAGTACATGGCAGTCCACATTGTTAGCTACAACGCTCCATTTTCTGTCCAGGACACATTGGGCTGGGCCTCCAGACCTCCCAGGGAATTTCCTCTGCTATTTGGGGAAGGGTAGCTCTTCTCTTTAATGAATTTATACTTTGTCCTGGACTTCTGAGCTCAGTAACCTTCTCTTAAAGGAATAATTTTGATATTGGGTTTGGGGGCCAGTGATAGGTCAGTGGAGTAGCTAACTTGAGATAAGGGTTCCTTTTTGTGTCCTCAGGTCAAATCATTCCAGAGGTTAGTCACCTTCTCTTTTTATGCATTAGATAAGTAATATAAATGATCATAGCAGGTATGAGTTTTTAGTCTACATCATCAAGTGAAATGTTACGGACTGAGTTATGTCCCTGCCCACTCCTAACCTCCATTCATATGTTGAAGCCGTAACCTCCAATGTGACTATATTTGGAGATAGTCTTTAAGAATGGAATTATGGTTAAATGAAGTAATATTTCAACCCCTGATCCAATACAATTAATGTCCTTATAACAAGAGGCACCAGAGAGCATGGAAGCACTTTTCTCTTTGTCTTCCTTCCTCCCTCTCTCTGCCTCCCTCCTTCATTTCCTCCCCAGCTCCACTTTCTCCTCCTTTTCCTCCCTTCATCTTCCTTTCTCTTTGTCCCTCTTGTCTCACCCTCCCTCTTCTTTCTTTCTCTCTCCCCCTCTTTCTCTATCTGTCGGTGCACAAAGAAGGGGTCATGTGAGTACATAGCGAGATGGTGGCTGCCTGCAAGCCAAGAGAAGCCTCAGAATGAAACCTACCTTGCTAGCACCTTGGTCTTGTTGGACTTCTCAGCCTCTAGAACTGTGAGAAATAAATTGAAGTGGCTCAAATGATCCCCCCACCTCAGCCTCCCGAATAGCTGGGACTAGAGGCGCGTGCCACCACACCCAGCTAATTCTTAAAATTCTTTGCAGAGACTGGGCCTTTCTATGTTGTCTGTGCTGATCTTGAACTAGACTCAAGCAATCCTCCTGCCTCGCCCTCCCAAAGTGCTGGGATTACAGACATGAGCCACTGTGCCCAGCCTCTGTCTCACTCTGTCAGCCAGTGATGCAATCTCGGCTCACTGCAGCCTCTGCCTCCTGAGGCCAGGTGATTCTCCCACTTTAACCTCCCGAATAGCTGAGACTACAGGCACACGCCAGCCACCACGCACAGCTAATTTTTTTTTTTTTTTTGAAGTCGATTCTTGGTCCATGGCAATCTCGGCTCACTGCAACCTCCACCTTCTAGATTTAAGCAATTCTTCTGCCCCAGCCTCCTGAATAAATAGCTGGGACTACAGGCGCCTGCCACCATGCCCAACTAATTTTTTGTATTTTTAGTAGAGATGGGGTTTCACCATGTTGGCCAGACTGGTCTTGAACTCCTGACCTTAGGTGATCTGCCTGCTGTGACCTCCCAAAGTTCTGAGATTACAGGCTTGAGCCACCAAGCCTGGCATATATATATGTTTTTTGTAGAGACCGGGTTTTGCCATGTTACCCAGGCTGGTCTTGAACTCTTGGACTCAAACGACCTGCCTGCCTTGGCCTCCCAAAGTGTTGGGATTATAGGTGTGAGCCACAATGCCCTGCATGTTTCTTTCTTTCTTTTCTTTTTTCTTTTTTTTTTTTTTTTTGAGATGGAGTCTTGCTCTGTCACCCAGGCTGGAGTGCTGTGGTACGGTCTCAGTTCATTGCAACCTCTGCCTCTCAGCTTTAAGTGATTCTCCTGCCTCAGCATCCCAAGTAGCTGGGATTACTGGCGCCCATCACCACGCCTGGCTAATTTTGTATTTTTAGTAGAGATGGGGTTTTGCCATGTTGGCCAGGCTGGTTTTGAACTCCTGACCTCAGGTGATCCACCTGAATCTGCCTCCCAAAGTGCTGGGATTACAGGTGTGAGACACCACGCCTTGCCCTGTTTCTTTATTTCTATAAATGAAGTGGAATCTTCTCAGAGCCCCCAGCATGTCATATGGACAGGCAATTATATCTCGGTTGTTTTGAGGGTTTCCTATAATCCTCCAGGAGATCACTAAAGAGTCCTGGAGTTTTTTGTGCCAGAAAATCAGGAGAGGGCCAGATCCTTAGTTCTTAGTGGTTTCATCTTTTCTGTTGCTCCTTGGTCTCCCAGAGGTGGCCGTCACGTGCAGGTTCTTATCAATTGTCTTTGGCACTGCTGCTCTGAGTGGATCCAGAGATATCTCTCACTGAGGTCTTCCCTTTTGATTGCTGACTTGTCGAGGTGCTGTACCTGCATGGGGTGCACCGGCTTTGCTACTGAGTTCTCCGACCCCTCCCAGTCTCAGAGGAAAGAAGCAAAAGCTGTCTCAAGCCCTTCTCTCTATGTAATGACACTCAAAGCCTTTCTCTCTGTGTAAATACAGTATAATCCCCTTCATTAACACTTTAGACCAAGAGTTGAGCTTTTTTTCTGGAAAGGTCTCCAGCTATTTTAGGTTTGTGGACTATATGGTCTCTGTTGCAAATATTCACCTCAGCTAGAAATGGGCCATAGAATATATGTAAATGAACAGATATATCTGTGTACCAGGAAGAAACTTCATTTGTGGACATTGAAATTTGAATTTAAAACAATTTTCATGTGTCATGAAATATTATTTTGGTTTATTTTCCCAACGATTAAAAAACATGTAAAAACCATTCTTAGCTCACAGGTTGTACAAAGACAGGCCTCTGAGCCATAGGTTGCTGACCCCTGCTTTAGACTCTTGCTATTGAAAGTGTGGATGCATGAACCAGAGGTGTCAGCAGCATCTGGGAGCTTGTTAGAATGCAGAACCTCAGGTTTCACTGCAGACCTACTCAATAGGAATCTGAATTTTAATAAGATCCCCAGGTGATCTGTATGCACATTAAAGTTTGAGAAGTACTGATTTAGAAATCCAGTGCTGGCTTCTCTTTTCTGGACACTGGGGAGGGTGGAGGAGATGCTAACACCAGTTATCACTTTTTTTCTGAATACAATCCATTGCTATCTCAACACTGACCATCCAACCTGTTTTGGCTGTTGCCCTTTCCTGAATGGCACAACACTTCATAAATGTGGGTTACCGCTAGCTTTCCATTGGTCATGCTAATCCACAGATCATTAGCACTTGACCTCAGAATGAATCATTAAATGTTTTTGGCAGATCTACTTTTCTAGTTCTAGTTTACTTCTTTCCCACTTGCTGAGTTGAGCACTAGCTGAGTATTATGGAAGAGAGGAGGCTTTGGGGCATCCTTGGAAACAAGGTCAAAATAACCTGGACTTACAA
>PVKP010056451.1:0-10573 GCA_004027715.1 Plecturocebus donacophilus
TGATTTCGGGTGTTCTCAGCCTTTTTGCACTGGTTTCTTCCCATTTTTGTGGATTTATCCACCTGTCGTCTTTGTAATTGCCGACTTTCAGATTGGGTCTCTGAGTGGACGTCCGGCTTGTTGGTGATGAAGTTTTTTCTGTTTCTTAGTTTTCCTTCAGGGGGCGCCCCTTCCCCACAGAGCTGGGCCTTCCCAGGTTTGCTGTGCTTGCTCTCAGTCCTCAGCGCTTCCAATTGCTGTTCTCCTTGTGGGAATGGGAGCAGCCGAGCCCGTCTGTCCCGTATACTCCGCACCGAGAAGCGCTGCGCCGGAGTGCCGGCAAAACAGCCACGCCGGCCAAAAGAGTCACACTGGCGACCCGTGTGGCTCCTTCGCCGGGGATCTCCCAGTTTGTGGGCATCAAAAATTCGTCTGCAATTGCGGCGTCCACTCGCTCTCTGCGCTTTCACTGGGAGCTACAATCCTGAGCTGCTGCTACACAGCCATCTTGGATCTCTCTCCGCAGTGAGCTTCTTGTTCAGTTGCCAGAGGCAATTGCATTAATTCACTAGGGCTGCCATACAAAGTTCTTCAAACTGAGTGGCTTAAGCAACAGAAATTAATCTTCTCACACTTCTGGAGGCTGGGAATTCAAGATCAAGGTATTGGCAGGGTTGTTTCTTTCTGAAGGAGGTGAGGAAGGAATCTGTTCCAGGCCCGTCTCCTTGGATTGTAGAGGGCCATCTTCATCTTCATATGGTGTTCTTCCTTTGTGTGCATCTGTCTCCAAATTTCCCCTTTTCATAAGGATACCAGTCATATTGGAGTAGAGATGCTCTAATGACCTCATTTTAATTTGATTACTTTATAAAGACCCTATCTCTAAATAAGGTCACATTCTGAGGGACTGAGGATCAGCACTTTAACATATGAATGAATACTTGGGGGACACAATTCAACCTATAACAAAAATTAAGTATGAAATATAGGTAAGAAATAAAGAATAATGCTTTGATGTTAAGGCTGGTAACTGACAGGGGCATGGTCAGCCAGCAAGTAAACATAGATTGTCAAATTTATGTTGTAACTCTAATGGCCTAAACCTACATTAACACTAATTTTATCTCCACATACGGATATTGTGTAAGAGTCAGCTCTGCATTCTCTTCTACCTGAAATTTTTCAGCATTGCTATGAGTGTTCTTTCATCTGTTTTTATAATTGAATGTGAAACTTCTTGAGAAAAAGTCCTATGACTCTTTAACCAATTATTGTTCAAAGGAGTCCCCGATGTGTTAAGTAGGTAGGTCATTGTTTAATTAAATGACCCTGTCAAGGTTTGATTGAGTTTGGCCCTCAGAGGATATAATTATGAGTGGAATATGCTTTCCTGTGCTGATATGGGTCTCCTGATTACATAATGTTATTTATATACTAAGAAGAGAGAAAAGGAATGCATTAGATTCTGATGACTCACAGCTACACATTTGGCATTAATGGAAAAAAATGGAAGATTTCAATCAATTCAAACAAGGACACGTTGGGATGGAATATGGTATCATCAGTAAAGAAACTGACAATAATCCAGAAACTGATGATAATCCAGCCTCATTTATTAGCAAATGTACACCCTTCTTCTGATCACTAGAAAGGCCAGAGGCTTTCTAGCCTGGAAATCCACTAGGTGGAGCAAAGGACCAGGAATTTTCTGCCCAAGAGCTCTCACAAGCAAATTATCAACCAGTACTGAAGCTATACCTTTTCCTCTATAAAACCTAGACAAAGGCTGGGGGAAAATTGAGTTTCTGAAGCTGCTTGAGATCGAATGTTCCCTGTTCATTAAAATGGACAGTAGCTCAAGGAATAAGGAAACTCAGATTTGCTGAGCTGGACTTGATTACTAAACACACAGGAGGCACACCCATCTTGGACTATTTCCCATGCCTTGGCTCTCATTACATATTTCCTTTCTGCTTTCATTGGTGGCAGATGGAATTTGGGACAGACCTCTCTTATCCAAGCTCCTATATTCAAAATATCCTATGCTTAGATCATACATCTTTTTCCTGCCTACTCTAGGCATCCCAAAGTTCTGGTATTATCAACCTGGTTTCTATTTAAATATATTCTCTTTGATTCCAGGCTCTTAGATTCTAACACTTCCTTCCTTGGATTCCAATCTTGTCTTTCTTTCTGCACTTATATATCAGTTAGCTGAGCAGAAGCCAGGTTATTTGAGGATTTTTAAGGTGTAAAGGGAGACTGTCCTTGTTTCCCCATCCGTTCTTCGTTCCTTGTGCAAAGTGTACTCTGTCTGCCTTTGCATTCAAACTACAGTTGTTAACTGTCCTATATCTCAGTCAAAACCTGAGAAGGCGTAGTTTATTTACTATAATCATCATCCATAACACGCAAGTCTGAACACTTGCAGAGGGAAACTGGAAATAGGA
Organism: Plecturocebus donacophilus; assembly: GCA_004027715.1. Classification (NCBI taxonomy): domain Eukaryota; kingdom Metazoa; phylum Chordata; class Mammalia; order Primates; family Pitheciidae; genus Plecturocebus; species Plecturocebus donacophilus. The sequence continues at coordinate 2,430 of PVKP010056451.1, forward strand.
GGTACGTTCCAAATCCAAAGTTATTCTTACTTTTCCATGGCTATGACTCTGTGACAGAATAATCTATTGAAATATTAATTTCCTTGTCTACTTTCTATACTTTATCCCTTTGATCTAAGTGACTTAGATAGGCCCTTAGTAGTTTCTCACCTTAGAGATATTTTGCAGAATGATCTAGCTGTCTGTAGATAAAAACCTGAACTCAATGAAGATAGTATTAACAATATCTTTGAAGGCAGCAGGAAAAGGAAAGGAGAAAATTTCCCAAGAATATAAAGAAGTTTTCAGTCTATGGGTGAGGGTGAGTAGGACTACATATGGCTGCAGGAGTACTGAACTGCAATGAACATGTCTGTGGAAACCAGTGTGTATTGACAACTTGCAGGATCTCTGCCAGGCTTTGGTGCCATAAAAGACTCTAGGACCTTGCAAAACCCTTGCAGCGGGGAGTCCAAATAGTGACCGTGATTACAATTTCTGCCAATCAAGCTGGATGGGGACTCAGACAGATTTAAGTAGGTAAAAAGCAAATGACGATGTGAGATATGGCCAGGTGTGGTGGCTCATGCCTGTAATCTTAGCACTTTGGGAGGCCAAGACGGCTGGATCACGAGGTCATGAGTTCGAAACCAGCCTGACCAACATTGTGAAACTCTGTCTCTACTAAAAATACAAAAAAATTAACCAGGCATGGTGGTACATGCCTGTAGTCCCAGCTACTTGGGAGGCTGAGGCAGGAGAATTGCTTGAACCCAGGAAGTGGAGGTTGTGGTAAGCCGAGATTGCACTACTGCACTACATCCTGGGCAATAGAGCAAGACTCTGTCTCACAAAAAAAAAAAAAGAAGAAGAAGAAGAAGAAGTGAGATATTTCTTGCACATCTGAGTCTATCTGAGTTTCCTATTGGCTGCACTATAATTAAGAGTTCATCATGGAGATCTGCAGTCTCAGAACTATATAGCATGGTGGGTAAAGTATGGTCCCTGGAACCAGGCTACCTGGATTCAAACCTGAGCTCTGCTACTGATTCGATATGAATACTTGCGCAAGTTATTCAGCCTCTCTCTACCACAATTTTCCCCCTGTGAGATGGGGATAATAGTACGTATCTTACAAGATTGTGATTGAAAAATCAGTACCTGACATATAGCAAAATTTAATGAATGTAAACTACTATTATTTCTATAGGGTTTTGTTTTGCATCACTCTGATGGTTGTTGAAATTTAAATTAAGTTTTAACATACACAATACACACAAATGGTACCAAAGTTTTTAAAAGAGATATAGTGAAAGATAAGGGTGTACAACAAAAAAACTGTTTCCTAATTTTCCTCCCCAGTTGCAACCTGTGTCACGAATTGTTAATTAAATGAATGAAACTCCTTACATATCTTTCTGCACCTTTTCCCCCCTAACAATACATTGTGGAAATTGTTCATTGATAATATTCCATTATATGTATATATTAACTTATTGAACTGGTCTTCCCCGTGGACTGATTTTTTGCTCTTAAAAATAATACTGCAATAATATCTTTGTACCTACATCTTTGAGCACAGCTAGAATATCCGTGGGATAAGTTCCTAAAAGTAGAATTACTGAATCCAAGGCTCTGTACACTAAAAAATCTGATAAACACTGTCAAATTGCCCTCCATACAGCAAATTATACTCCCGAGGCCGAGGCAGGCAGACCCTGAGTTCAGGAGTTTGAGACCAGCCTGGCCAACATGGTGAAAACCCATCTCCACTAAAAATACAAAAATTAGCCGGGCATAGTGGTGGGTGCCTGTAATCCTGGTTACACAGGAGGCTGAGGCAGGAGAATTGCTTCAAACCAGAGGGCAGAAGTTGCAGTGAGCCAAGATCTTGCCACTGCACTCCAGGCTTCCAGCCTGGGCAACAAAAGCAAAGCTTGGTCTTAAAAAAGAAAGAAAGAAAGAAAGAAAGAATGCCAATGGCCAACAGAGAAGGTTGTTCATTTTTCTTTTTGCCAATCTATTGAGTCCTCTTATAATGTGTAATTGCATTTATCTTAATAATGAGATCGAACATATTTTTCCTATTTTAAAATCTCATTTCTATTTCCTTTTTGAGAAATGGTCTACTATAAAAAGCATTGTTCAGAAGTGACAATAACATAGCTGCTGGTTATATGAAGATTCTTCTAATCTCATCACCAGGAAAATATATTTCTGCCATCACAAGCCTCCTGACAGTTCCATTATGTGATGTCCTCTGAATTCTTTGTGGTTATCCCTCAATTCCACTGCACCAGGGAGCTAAGAGGAGATTTTTGTTTCCTTTAGTGTATCTGGTAGTGAAAGGCACCTAGGGATCAAAGGATGAAAGTGATAAGATGCTTCCTTGAACACATTCTTAGAGGCAGTCACTTCCTCAGAGAATATGGAGAATCCAAGAGCAAAAGAACTTGAATGAATCTTTGCATCCAAGACACCCCAGTAACATCTTTCAGAGGTGAGAGAAGCAGAAAGAATCAAATTTTATCAAATGTCTGAATAATTTAAAAATGATTACCTTGTGCTGTTATACTCACTACAGTTTTTCTGTGAAAGTGAAAAATAAGTGAAATGAGAATGGTTCAATCAAATGTCAGCCATTTATCAAAAGAACCTCAGGGAAACCATAAGCTCCTTTTTTTCTAGGCTGTTATCTGAAAAGGAAGAGACTCCAGGAGAACTGCACAGTCAGAACTAACAATAATGCAAGGAAGAAGGAAAAAAAATGATCAGAAGGGGCTGTTCTGTCTGCCACATGCTATTTCTTTTCCAGGAAGGAAACATTGCTAAATAGGAAGCCAAATCCAAATTTAGAGATTTAATTAATTTTCCATTTGAAACTTACAGTCAGGATAATCAGTGTCTACCTGCGGGACACCCTCTCTGCCACCCTAAGCATTAGCATACCTGTGTGTGTAACTGACCTAGAAGGTAGACTGTTACTCCAACCATAAGATGGGCAGAATCTAAAATTTTGGGTAGCATCTAGTTCATCATTTTACCGATGCAGGAATCTAAGATAGAGTCAAGTGGCTTTTCCAAGGCTGCCCTGTGGAGAGTGGGTACCATTGCCAAAAGGGGAACATAGGCTTTTCCCCTCATCATACTGTAGCTTAGGGCTCTTTGTATCAGTAAAACCAGCTATGTGGCTTCTGCAAAGTTCCTATTCTAAGATATGTTTACATATAAATCTATATTAGTCTGCGAAGTTGCTGATAGCAAAACGCCAACAAACTAAAATATACCAACACACCAAAACCAAAATATCAACAAATAAATACCAACAACAAACAAAATACCGTGGACAAAATGTCTGTTAAACAACAGACAATTTAGTTCTCACAGTTCTGTAGGTTGGGAAGTCCAAGATAAAGGTGCTGACAGCTTCAGTTCCTGGTAAGGGCTCTCTTCCTGGCTTGCAGTCAGCTGCCTTCTTGCTGTGTCCTCACAGGACCTAGAGAGAGCCCTGGTGTCTCTTCCTCTCTTTTGTTTCTTCTTTTATTTTAAGACAGAGTCTTGCTCTGTCACCCCTCCTGGGAGAACAGTGGTGTGAACCATAGCTTATTGCAGCCTCAGCCTCCCACCTCAGCCTCCCAAGTAGCTGAAACTACAGGTGCATGCCACCACACTGGGCTAATTTCTTTTATCTTTATAGAGATGGGGGTCTCACCATGTTGCCCAGGCTGTCTCAAACTCCTGGGCTCGAGTGATCCTCCTCCTGCTTTGACCTCTCAAAGTGCTGAGATCACAGGCATGGGTCACTGCACCTGGCTCTTTCTCTTCGTAAAATGGCACTAATCCCATTATGAGCCCCCCCACCTTCATGACCTCTTCTAAGTCTATTTCCCAAATGCCCCATCTCCAGATACCATCACATTGGCAGTTAGGGCTTCAACATATGGACTTGGGAGGGGAAGGAACACAATTCACTCCATCGCTCTCCCTCTGAATGTATTCGTTGTTGTTGTTGGCCTCCTTCCCCGAGGAAGAAAGCTCCACGAGAGCAGGGATTTCATCTGTTTCGTTGACTTTAATATTCTCATCAGCTAAAACAGCAGCCACAACTATATTTAATAAACATTTATTGAATGAATAGATTTATTGAGTGCTTGCTATATGCCAAACACTGTCCTAAGCACTTTAGATTAATTGTTAGAATCCTGATAATGGCCTTATAAGCTAAGTAATATTATTCCCTTCATTTTATACATGATGAGACTCAGGCATGGAGGGGTTAAATAGTTGCCCTGGTTTCACAGGAGACAGAGCCGAGTTATGAAATAAGGCAGCTTAGCTCCTTAGCTCATTTTTTTTTTTTTTTTTTTTTTTTGAGGCAGAGTTTTTACTCTTGTTGCCCAGGCTGCAATGTAATGGTGTAATCTCAGCTCACTGCAACCTCCATCTCCTGGGTTCAAGCCATTCTCCTGCCTCAGCCTCCCAGGTAGCTGGGATTACAGGCACGTGCCACCACGCCCAGCTAATTTTGTATTTTTAGTAGAGATGGGGCTTCACCATGTTGGTCAGGCTGGTCTCGAATGCCTGACCTCAGTAATCCACTCGCCTTGGTCTCCCAAAGTGCTGGGATTACAGGTGTGAGCCACCACGTCCGGCCCTTTAACTCATTTTCTTACTCATTACGCTATGCACAGAGTATTATTTCCCCCAAAACTACTAGGAGGTGCCTATGGAGTTTAAAATTTGCATAAATGTAAAGTACAAGGTTGGCTAATGTGTTGACTTTTTTCCCTAATATTCCATAGTTTCTAGACATGCTTCTGATTAAAATATCTAAGGTTTCGCATATAAAAGCTGTCCTGGCCAGGCGCGGTGGCTCACGCCTGTAATCCCAGCACTTTGGGAGGCCGAGGCGGTTGGATCACGAGGTCAACAGATCGAGACCATCCTGGTCAACATGGTGAAACCCCGTCTCTACTAAAAAAATACAAAAATTAGCTGGGCATGGTGGCGCACGCCTGTAGTCCCAGCTACTCAGGAGGCTGAGGCAGGAAAATTGCTTGAATCCAGGAGGCAGAGGTTGCGGTGAGCCAAGATCAGGCCATTGCACTCCAGCCTGGGTAACAAGAGTGAAACTCCGTCTCAAAAAAAAGAAAAAAAAGCTGTCCTGATGGGGACAGTTTCCCCTGCATTGGTGTTATCCAGGCTTTTATTCTAGGTGTGTATTACTGGTTCTAGTCCTGTGTTTCTGGTAGCCAGGGGATGGGGTCCCTCCAACTCAGATTCTTCCCAACACAATAATGCCATTGGCTTATTCTTCCATTCTCAGGGGCTTCTCACTGTTGTAAAAAAGTACTAGTAAGTAAGGTTATTGATGGCAAATGGACTTGGGGTGGAGGCAGAGGGCAGTGGAGAAGATCTTTAGAGTTGCACCAATAGCAAAATATGACACAGCTGTGTTTTGAGATAAAATGTCATCTTACTGGTCAGGATAGACATTCCAGGATTATCACGTAAATTCTGTTTACTATGAGCTGAGCACTTTCATATTTCATGTTACATAATTCTTACTTAACCTTGAGATGTGGGTGTGGAAAAGAAACTGAGGGCTCATAGCTAATAAGAGGAAGAACTGGAATTTGAAACCAGGTCTGCGTGACTTCAGATGTCTGCTATTTCATTGGTCTGTCACTGCCTTCTTTCCAGGGAGAGCACCATCCCCTGAAAGAGTGAGATGGCAGCCAGGCGCAGTGGCTCACATCTGTAATCCCAGCACTTTGGGAGGCTGAGGTGGGTGGATCACGAGGTCAGGAGTTCGAGACCATCCTGGCCAACATGATGAAACCCCGTCTCTACTAAAAAAAAAATACAAAAATTAGCTGGGTGTGGTGGCACATGCCTCTAGTCCCAGCTACTCAGGAGGCTGAGGCAGGAGAATCGCTTGAACCCAGGAGGTAGAGGTTGCAGTGAGCTGAGATCGTGCCACTGCACTCCAGCCTGATGACAGAGCAAGACTCTGTCTCAAAAAAAAAAAAAGTGAGATGTCAACACAACGTACATCATCCACTCTTCCACTCTTCACTCTTTAAGGCAAGTATTTGCAGTTCTTAGGGATAGGAAGTGTGTGTAACCAAATCAGGAAGCATATTGTGTCAGTATCATATCACAATCTGATCAAAAAGTAAAATTCATCAATGTACCAGAGTCATATCTCTAACCAATCTCCAATTCTTTTCTGTAGCAACTGCATAGACTTTCTCTCTCTCTCTTTCTCTCTGCCCACCTCCCCACCCCCCGCCAATGAATAGCTACCCCAGGCTGGAGTGCAGTGGCACCATCATAGCTCACTGCGTGTTCGAACTCCTGGGCTCAGGCAGTCCTCTTGCCTCAGCCTCCAGAGTAGCCAGGAATACAAGCACGTGCCACCATGCCTGGCTAGTGTTTATATTTTGTAGAGATGGGAGTCTCACTATGTTGTCTATGGTGGTCTTGAAATCCTGGTTTCAAGCAATCCTCCAACCTCAGCCTCCCAAAGTGCTGGGATTACAGGTTTGAGCCACCCTACTTGGCCCTTTTTTTCCTTTTTTTAAATAACTTTTTTGAGTTAACTTACATACCATAAACTCCACCCATTTAAAGCATACAACTCAATGGTTTCAGGTGTATTTAAAGAATTGCTACAACAAAGCCACAGCTCATATGAAGAAAAAAAAAAGAATTGCACATCATCACCGTAATCTAATTTTAGAATATTTTCGTCACTCCATAAAGAAGTTGTGTAGTCATTAGCAGTCATTCCCCCTTCACCACCTCCCCAGGCTTAGACAACCACTAATCTATTTTCTGTCTCTAGATTTGCCTATTCTGAAGATTTCCTATAAATGGTTTCATGTGTTATGTGGTCTTTTGTGACTGGCTTCTTTGACTTAACATGATGTTTTTGAGGTTCATCCACATTTTGGCATATATCAGTACTATATTTCTTTTTACTGCCTGCAAAGTCCACTTTTAAGGAATGCTTCCTTTATCCATAAATGTGTTCTAAATTTGGGCTGACCTCTCCAGTGAGCCCAGCCTTGACCAGAGCCTGCTTCCTCGTGAACCGGCTTCCACAAGGGACAAGGACAATGTCAGAACAGGACATGTCAGAAAGGAACCTTGGTTTCTTTCCTGGCCTCTGCCAGTAGAAATCCCAGAATTTCTTAGAAGGACAAGGTGTGGCTCTGTAGATGGCAGGCAGGGAATTACGTCAGGATCTGCCTTGGCAGAGGCCAATGGCACCAGTTCCTCACTCTGTTTTGTTTTTGTTCTTGTGTTGAGTTTAGATTTTTAGATTAAAGATTTTTACTCAAAAGCTGCTTCTCCCCTGAAAATCATTTGAAGCTTTATACAGCTGGCTGGCTCCAGAACTTTCTGCAACCAGAAAGCTTCATTCTGCTGCCACCTGCTGTCTGAAGTGAGAAGCAACTTTGGATTAGAGGCCTTGTTCAGAACGTGGTGGAATAAGGCGTGAGCTGCAGTTCTGAAAATGCTTTTTCCCAGTGCTATGCTTATATATTTAGGCCTCTCCTTTATGTCTGTATTTTTCTGTTTTCTGCCTAAGAGTTCTGATTCCTTGAAAACCCACCAACAGAGTGTTCCACTAAAGCTTTGTCAATATGAAAAGACTCATAAAAGCTTCTTTTCCTTTCTTTAATCAGACATCAGGTGCTAGGATTGCCCATGGAATCCGTTTATTTGATTCTTTCCCTCTTATGTCCTTCTTGCTTTTCACAGTCATTTGTTTAGTGTTTATTATATAGCAGGTTTTGTGCGGGCAGTGAAGGTATAAAATGGAAAGACTTGGGTCATTGGCTTCAAAGAAATTACACTCTGGGTGATGGTTATGCCCAGATAGCCAGCCTGGCCTGCTGGACAGTGAATCCCCTAGACTTTTCTCCATGAAAAAAAAAAAAGGCATTAGGCCGGGCATGGTGGCTCACCTCTGTAAACCCAGCACTTTGGGAGGCCAAGGTGGACGGATCACCTGAGGTCAGGAGTTCAAGACCAGCCTGACCAACATGGTGAAACCCCATCTCTACTAAAAATACAAAATTAGCCGGGTGTGGTGGCACATGCCTGTAATCCCAGCTACTTGGGAGGTTGAGGCAGGAGAATCGCTTGAACCC
>PVKP010056452.1:0-10574 GCA_004027715.1 Plecturocebus donacophilus
GATTCTCCTGCCTCAGCCTCCCAAGTAGCTGGGATTGTGTAACACCCTGCTCAACTAATTTTTTTTATTTTTAGTAGAGATGGGATTTCACCATGTTGGCCAGGCTGGTCTCTAACTGCTGACCTCAGGTGATCCACCCACTTCGGCCTCCCAAAGTGCTGAGATTACAGGTGTGAGCCACCACTCCCGGCCTCCTTTTTAAAAAAATTTTATCTACCCAAGTGAACAAAGGTAAACCTGGCCATCTTTTAACATTACCAGTAAGCAATGAGAGTTTCACTTTACTCCTGCCTAGTCTAGCAAAGGTGCTAACAAGCAAGGAAACAATATAAATTGGTAGAACTGGGATGAAAATTAAATCAACAAAACTTTCCAATGCAAGCCGAAATATAAAAAAAAATTAAAAAAAATCAATAAATCAATAAAACTAAATAATCAACAAGCTACCAGAGAAAAATCTAGAAAAGCCTTAACACAGATTTGATCAGTAGAAGACAGCTCAAGCTACCTCTATGCAACCCTTCCCCCTGCTGGGTCCATTAGAAAACCTCCTTACATCCTTACCTGAAGGCAGCTTTGTTGTCTGGAGGTTCAGAAAAGTGGCTGGTGGGGAACTTGCTTGAAGATTAACATAGCTGGGGGAGGGTTTTGCTCTACAAAGAGGCACAGCATTAGCTTCCTCTTTGGCTGGAACTAAATCAGAGGGAACTAAATCAGAGCTCATTCCAGAAAGGGACAGCCTTTCTAATTAGATCCCTGCACCTGGTCCATGAAAGCAAGTGCCCAGGCCCTGCCCCGAATATGTTATATAACCAGAAAAACATTTAAGAAAAAAAGAGGAGGGGAAGGAGAAAAAAGAAAAAAATAAATCATAGTAGGATTAAGAGAAACCAAGCAGGAGTGGAAAAAGCTAAAATCTAATTTGTTTACAAGTTATTTATTTATTTATTGTGGCAGAGTTTCGCTCCGCCCAGGCTGGAGTGTAATGGGATGATCTCGGCTCACTGTAACCTCCGCCTCCTGGGTTCAAGTGATTCTCCTGCCTCAACCTCCCAAGTAGCTGGGATTACAGGCGTGCACCACCACACCCAGATATTTTTGTATTTTTAGTAGAGACGGGGTTTCTCCATGTTGGTCAGGCTGGTCTTGAACTCCCGACCTCCAGTGATCAGCAAGCCTCAGCCTCCCAAAGTGCTGGGATTACAGGTGTGAGCCACCGAGCCAGGCTGTTTATAAGTTCTTACTGATATGGACTACACGCTTGCAGCTACTAAATCCTAGGGCATACATGAGATGTGTAAGATGTGGTTTCTTAGGTGCTTATTATCTAGCCAGGGAGACAAAGCAGACACAGGTGAAACAGTGATCTAACAATATAAGGACATAAACAATGAGTCTGATAGCCTGGGGTGGAAATAAAAGCTTTTTATCTGTTAATTATACATGTGATTAAATGTAAAAATGGATCACCTGAAGTCAGGAGTTCGAGACCAGCCTGACCAACATGGAGAAACCTCGTCTCTACTAAAAAGTACAAAATTAGCCAGGCATGGTGGTACATGCCTGTAATCCCAACTATTTGAGAGACTGAGGCAGGACAATCGCTTGAACCCAGGAGGCAAAGGTTGTGGTGAGCCGGGATCACACCACTGCACTCTAGGCTGGGTAACAAGAGCGAAACTCCATCTCAAAAAAAACCATGTAAAAATGAATGCTTTTTAAAAGGGAGAAGAGATCAATCTGAGTAGTGAGAGAAGGCTCCCTGCAGGTAGAGCATATTTACTGAACCTTAAAAACTTGAGAAGTGGTTGGACGCGGTGGCTCATGCTTGTAATCCCAGCACTTTGGGGGGCTAAGGTGGGCAGATCACCTGAGGTCAGGAGTTCGAGACTAGCCTGACCAACACAGTAAAACTCCGTCTCTCCTAAAAATACAAAATTAGCCAGGTGTGGTGGTGGGCACCTGTAATCCCAGTTACTTAGGAGGCTGAGGTAAGGGAATCGCTTGAACTCAGGAGGCAGATATTGCAGCGAGCTGAGATCACCTCACTGCACTCCAGCCTGGGCAATAAGAGTGAAACTCCATCTCAAAACAACAAAAACAAACAAACAAAAAAAACTTGAGAAGCCAGGCTATACTGCTGAGACCACAATCAAACCCCTCTCCTCAACAAGGATTGGCCTGTGACCCAATACAGGCCAATCATGGCATTCCCATCTGCCTTGGCAACTGTGACTTGAGCCAGGGCGGTAAGCACATGAGCTAAGTTGGGCCAAAGTCATTCCTTGGGATCAATATATGGATTCCATGTCAAATAAATTTCATTTCTTCTGATTTCCTATCCTGAGAAGATATATGGGTGGAACCAATTAAAGCAAATCGGCTAACATACCATGACATGTGTCATGAGATTAAAAGCAAGAGATTAGAGACAAGAAAAAGCACAGGAGAAAGATAGATGGATACACAGACACCAACAGGCACTGAATCCCCAGTTTCAGTCCCCGAGGCCCTGGTTTTCGCAGCTCTTCTTCCCATTATTCTGTGAGGTACTGCAGCATATCTCCCAATTGCACAAGCCTCTAAATTGCTTTTACTTGAAGTCTGAGTAAAACTCAACTCTCATATTAACATAATCACATCTGGACATATTGAATCGAGGTGAGAGTAGGAAATCCAAGTAGAAGTGCCTAGAAAAACAGCCAGAGAGCTGGCACCTGAGCTCAAGTGAAAGGTCAAACTGCCAGGCCAGCCTCAAAAAGGGGACGAAGAAGCTGCAAAAATACATTAGCTCTCCAAGGTAAAAAACAGAGGGAAAAACTGAACCGTTGAGGAACTCCTCCTCAGGAGTCTGGAAGATGAAAAGGAAGTGGCCAAGTAGACAGAAGAGCAATGGATGGAAAGTCAGACAGCTCGAACAAGGTAAGAATTAAAAAGGCAAGGCAGTAGGGAGACAATAATTCACTGTTAGAGTGAAACCAAGAAAGGACGGAAAAACAATTCATTTTCATTCATACACGTAAGAGATAGCTAAGTGCCTGCTATGTGTCAGTCACTGGGGATACCACTGTTTGCTAACAGAAGTGAATCTTGTTGTACAGACAGTCATTAGGTAAGCAAGCACATATGCTATTCCACCTCAGTATGTGCTATGAAAGCAACTGATCTAGTCCGTGGAGATGGAAAACATGTTCTGAGGAAGTGATATCTCAGCTGGAATCTGGAAGGATAAAAAGGGGCCTCTTCATAAAAAACAAGCCTGGGGGGCAGAGGTGTGAAAAGTAGGTTGTATGAAGGAAGAGGTCTTATTTTTGTTCTTTATTCAGAGGGCAACAGAAGGAATGGCCTGGTAAGAGGAAGAAATGCTCATACGTGGGTGCCAGGGTGAGATGCTTTCTGTCTGGAAGGTCACCGAGCCTATGAAAACTGAAATCTGTTCTCGTCTGTCACTCTTGGTGAGGGAAATATATTATTTTGGTTTTGGTTTTTTTTTTCTTTTGCACTGGGCTACTGGGTTTGTGGATTTTCCAAGCTCTACTGGTAGGTCCTCCATCTTCTTTTCCCTCCTGCTCCGGAGTCATCAGTCATTTGATGGCTTGTGCAGAATGTGGTAAGGAGATAGAAGTTTAAACTCAGGTCTCCAGATTCTTCTCAATAATGTGTTAATTTCCATGCAAAATGTGTTAATTTCCAGGCAAATGCACTTTTAAATAATTTGAGCCCTTCCTGGACATATGAGGATGCATTTTATACTGGATTATAAGGTTTGAAGAATGCTTTACACATTTTTAGACAAGGTGGCATGAGAAATTAAAAATTGTTTTTAATTTTAAAAAAAGAGAATGTTTTACACACTGTACTAAAGGAGCTGTATTTCTGACAATGTATACAGAGGATGAGGGTGGAGAGAGGCAAAAGGAGGCAGAAGAGAGGAAATGATAACAAAAGGTGCTTTACATATATTATCTTACATGTTTTTCACGATGACCCTTGAAGTAGGGTCATTGTGGATACTACAGTCTGCTAAATAGATGGGGTCACTACACTCCTGAAACTGAGTCTTTTAGACAGTCTTAGGTGACCAAGCCACACACACAATTGCACTTCAGTAAGTGCTATGAGAGCAAATGACCTAGTCTGTGGAACTGGGGAACATGACCTGAGGAATGTAGATAAAGTAGGTAGCTTTACCTACATTTTACTTGAGGAAACTTAAGTCAGGAAATTTGCTCAAGATTCCACAGTTAATATATGGCTGCATGAATAATGTTTTTTTTGTTTGGTTGGTTTGGTTTTGTTGAGACAGAGTTTTGCTCTTGTTGCCCAGGTTGGAGTGCAATGGCATGATCTTGGCTCACCACAACTTCTGCCTCCCGGGTTCAAGCAATTCTCCTGCCTCAGCCTCCTAAGTAGCTGGGATTACAAGTATGTGTCACCACACCCGGCTAATTTTGTATTTTTAATAGAGACGGGGGTTTCTCCATGTTGGTCAGACTGGTCTCAAACTCCCGACCTCAGTTGATCTGCCTGCCTTGGCCTCCCAAAGTGCTGGGATTACAGGTATGAGCCACCGTGACCAGCTGAATAATGTTTTTTTAGTTAGCCTAGTTTTATATCCTTAGCCTATCCCTTGGTAGCAGTTAATTTAAATGTTTCCATCTGTTGTGGAGATAATAGCATTTTCTTTTTTTTTTTTTAAACCCCACCCCCAATAGCATTTTCTAGTAGAACTGTGAGCATTAACTAAGTAGTAAACTGGCCAGGCACGGTGGCTCACACCTGTAATCCCAGCACTTTGGGAGGCCAAGGTGGGTAGATCACTTGAGGCCAGGAGTTCAAGACCTGGCATAACCCCGTCTCTACTAAAAATACAAAAATTAGCCAGGCGTGGTGGTGTACGCCTGTAATCTCAGTTACTTGGGTGGCTGAGGCATGAGAATCGCTTGAATCTGGGAAGCAGAGGTTGCAATGATCCCAAGTAGGTAAACTGCTTAAGAGAGTCTGGCAAATAGCAGCTGGAATTAAATCTGTTCCTGTAGACTCCAAAGTCATGCTCTTTATCACTGCACTATATACTCTGTGAAAAGAGCTAGTTAATTTATGTTCAAGCTATGGAATAGTAGGTCTTTCAGATAATCTATTCCACCTATAGTTAAGTGAATAGGTTCTGGAGTCAGAAGGCCTCAGGCATTTCCCTAGCCACCAATGGGACTGTCCCACTCCAATTCAGTATCTGTTCACTTTGGTTAACACCCCTCTAAGATCCTGTACATAGCCTTGTTCTAAGTATTAAGAGGAGATACAAAGGAATAATAATACATTCATTTAACAAGTAATTACTAAGCATCTACTATTTAACAGATCCATTTCTAGGTGCTGGAAATAAATATAGCAATGCTTCCATTTAGTGGGAATGCAAAGGAAGTCTGGCTTTTTTTTTTTTTTTTTTTGGAGATGGAGTTTCGCTCTGTCACCCAGGCTGGAGTAGTGCAGTGATACAATCTCAGCTCACTGCAACCTCTGCCTCCTGGGTTCAAGCAGTTCTCCCACTTCAGCCTTCTGAGTAGCTCGGATTACAGGCACGTGCCACCATGCCCAGCTAATTTTTTGTATTTTAGTAGAGACAGGGTTTCACCATGTTGACCAGGCTGGTCTCGAACTCCTGACCTCATGATCCACCCGACTCGGCCTCCCAAAGTGCTGGGATTACAGGCATGAGCCACCCCGCCTGGCCAAGAGGTCTGGCTTTTTAAGGGAAGGGAAGCAGGGCCTCCAACACACACCTTTTCTGTTAGGATGACTAGTGTGCTGCTCCATCTGAACACCAACAGGTGTGGTGCCTGGGAAAGAATCATAGCATCACATGATCAACAATCCATGCTAGTATTTCCATTATTGATAATTTCCTAAATTATCTACATCAGATCTCAGGCTGTTCCAATTTGGGGAGGAAAGAGTAGGAAACTCTATTTCATGGCCAAACATGTTTTTTGAACTGTTCGTGCTCTCACGGCCCCCTCACGAGTTTGGAAAAGTTATTTCTATACCAGCGCTTCCTTTTTTTTTCTGGACAAAATAGTAATTTAACCAAACCCAAACCTTAAACGTCTCTGACGAATGGGCAACTACTTTCCATGTTCTCATCAAGTTTAATTTCCGCGGTATGATGAGTCCCGCTCCTATCCCGAATGGTAATTTTAAAACTCCGGCCCGCCATCATCGCTAACCAAGACTGAGTGAGGAGAGTGGGAGAGGGATGGATGTGGGCAAAGAAGACCTCAAAGCACCCCAGGGAATACTTTTTTTTTTTTTTTTGAGACGAAGTCTTGCTTTGTCGCCCAGGCTGGAGTGCAGTGGCGCGATCTCGGCTTACTGCAACCTCAGCTCCCAAGTTCAAGGGATTCTCCTGCCTCAGTCTCCCAAGTAGCTGGGATTACAGGCGCGCGCCACCACGCCCGGCTAATCTTTTTTGTTTTGTTTTTTTGAGACGAAGTCTCGGTCTGTCACCCAGGCTGAAGTGCAGTGGCGCGATCTCAGCTCACTGCAACCTCTGCCTCCTGGGTTCAAGCGATTCTCCTGCCTCAGCCTCCTAAGTAGCTGGGATTACAGGCACCGCACGCCACCACACCCGGCTAATTTTTGTATTTATAGTAGAGACGGGTTTCACCAAGTTGGCGGGGCTGGTCTCGAACTCCTGACCTCAGTTGATCCACCCGCCTTGGCCTCCCAAAGTGCTGGAATTAAAGGCGTGTGCCACTGCGCCCGGCCTCATTTTTGTATTTTTAGTAGAGACAGGTTTCACCATGTTGGCCAGGCTGGTCTCGAACTCCTGACCTCAGGTAATCCACCCGCCTCGGCCTCCCAAAATGCTGGGATTACAGGCATGAGCCACAGCGCCCGGTGGGAATACCTGAGAAAACATTTTAGATAGGAGCGCTTAAGGAAGCTCAAGCCATCACCCTCCGGTATTGCTCACAGCCTCAGATGAAAGCATTTCCTAAGAAGGGAAGTCTGCATACAGCCATTAGTCCAGAGGCCATAAACCAAAACTCCCAGTGTGCCCGGAGAAACGATGCCCAGCCCGGCCCGGTAGGACTGCAACTCCCACTTCACCCTGCGCCAAGCCGGCCATGTCTGCCCCCATCTGCTGGGCCTCTCTAGTCCACCTGTTGCTAAGGCTGGAACAAGAGTGGAAACTGTCAAGCCTTTCTTAGCCTTCACGGTCGGATATGAGCCGAGTCGCAACACTTTAGTGACCTCAGCTGCGATGTTAACTGAAAGCCGCAAACCCAGTACCAGCCCTTAGAGCTGATACACATGCGCAGTGGCGTGCCGGCCAACTGCCAGAGCCTTGGCGCCTGCGCTGTCGTTCGCGCCGCACGCGGCGGGGAGCGGCCACTCTATTGCGCAAGCGCCTGTGCCCTCCTAGTGCCTTCATCGTGCTCTCTCTGTCTAACTTGTCTAGACGTTCTTGCGTAGGGGGCGGAACTAAGATGTCAATTGGTCTGTTTTTGTGCCGGTCAATGAGATGGGTGCGGTGATTGGCGGCTACCTTGAGAGTAGCGGGTTAAGGTGTAAGCCTTGGGGAGGCAGCGTTTTCTGGGCTTCTGTCTGGTTCTCTCTCTCCAGAAGGTTCTGCCGGTTCCCCCAGCTCTGGGTACCCGGCTCTGCATCGCGCCGCCATGATGGGCCATCGTCCCGTGCTCGTGCTCAGTGAGTTTTGGGGATGCCAGGGAAGGGACCCCGTTTCGCCCTCCCGTGTCCATACTCTTCAGTGTCGCCCCAGCTCCGTCCCGCCTTGACCCGGCCACTGAGCCTTCCAGTTATCATCTTCATTTTGGAAGCCCGGTGTACCGCTTTCCTCTCTTCCCTTAACCTATTTGCCTCTTTTCACAAACTCAAACTGACCTTCCACTCCCCGAGCCTCTTTTCTTGACGTGTACTCGTCTTGGGAAGCTCTTTCCCACGCGTTCTGTACCTAATCCCCCACGCGTCCCCCGCCCCTGCACGCTTTCTAGCCTGATTGTCGCTGTACAGCTGCAAGAATAGTATGTTGGGTTTGTTTGTTTTTCAGTTAGGTCTAGCTTTATATTCTCGGCCCATCCCTTAGTAGAGGTAATTTAAATGTTTCCATCTGTATTACGGAGTTAATAGTATTTCCTAGTAGACTTGTGAGAATTAAATAAGTAGGTAAACTGCTTAAAGAGGGTCTGTTAAATAGGTGGTATCCTTGGTCACTGTACGTTACGTTTCTTTTCAGTAACAGTCGCTTGAACAGCAACCCCTGCTCCTGAAGTAACTGTATTTGCTTCACTGATCTTAGATGTAATCGTTCCCTCCGGATCCCCATTGTTGTAATCTTTCCCACTAACCAGTTGGGTTTTCCCAGACTTCTCGACTGATCATCTTTTCCCTTTGGAAGATTCCTCATTTTTTTCTTTTTATTTATTGAGACTGAGTCTCGCTCTGTCATCCAGGCTGGAGTCCAGTGGTGCGATCTCAGCTCCCTGCAACCTCTTCCTCCCGGGTTCAGGCGATTCTCCTACCTCAGCCTCCCGAGTAGCTGGAATTACAGGCGCACGCCACCACGCCCAGCCCCTTAATTTTTTTTGTAGTGAGCACCACCTCCATTGTCTTCCTTTGATATGTTTCCGTTCTATGTATAACTTCTGTATCTCATCTGCAGGAACAGCTAGGATGCCTGATGAGCCATCTCCTCTCCCTTACCGTCTTCTGTATACTGAATGCTGTTCAGAGTTTTTATTCATTATCTCTGAACCTGAGAAATAACTTTTGGGTGGGGGGCGGGGGAAGGAAAAACCTCATTCTTTCTGATGGATGGTAGGTCCATGCAGGTTTTTGGTTACAGCTGCCTGAGATAGATGTAAATCCTAAGGATTGTGGATGTTTTGGTTTGATGGGACTAGATTGAAAGATTTACAGACTTAAGTTGTAAGGGAATGTAATTTGGAGAGGGGAAGGAAATACACATCATGATGGTTTGGTTATAACCACTGGCTTGTCTCCACTGAGATGGGCTGGGGGTGAGTGGTATATTTGCAAAGCTCCTTTCAGGTCTGTATTTGTCTCTAGCATTAATTGGCTGTGACCGATTAGGCTTCCAATTAAAATATGTGGTCAGCTCTTAGCGATGGTAAATGGATTACTGAGGCCTTGTTATTACATCCAATTATGGAGTGACTATATAATTTATCTTACAAACTGTTGAGAGTGTTCTAAACAGTATTCTGTGGGGGCACTATCAGTAATTATGTTGGACCTGTTAGTGTATGATCCCCCTATCCAAGCAGAAAATGAATCCCCAAACACTTTCCCTGCTTACATAAAGCAATGATTGGTCATTTCTTAGGATCACCAGCCCTTTGAGAATCTGATGATAGCTGTGGATCCTCTTTCCGGAAAAAAAAAAATTGCAGTATCTCTCATTTTCTCACAGAGTCTCAGCGAGTTCACTATCCCATTAATGCCCATTCATAGATCTCAGGTTATGAATCTCTACTGTAAATACATGAATATTTTTCTTCTTTGTTTTTTTCTCTATTTTTCTTGTTTTGTGTGTGTGTGTGTGTGTGTGTTTCTGTTTTTATGTCGCTTTTTCTAATACATGAATATCTGGTTAAAAGGAAAGTATTAACCAAGATTCCAAAGTTATTTCTTAATATACCAAGGGTCGAAATAAAGTAAACAGCCATAAGAACATGTTTACAGTTTTTTGAGATGTGGTTGACATATAATAAACTGCACATATTTAAAATATAGAGTTTGATAAGCTTTGCTTTTGTGCATACACCATGAAACTTGTATTCTTATTTTTCAAAGACCGGGAAATAAATAACTTGTGTATGATGAGGCAGTCCTGGGCTGTTGACTCTTGTGTTTTTATCTATTTTAGGCCAGAACACAAAGCGTGAATCTGGAAGAAAAGTTCAATCTGGAAACATCAATGCTGCCAAGGTCACAAATCTTGTTTTGTTTTGTTTTGTTTTTTGCCCTTCTCCTCATTGTAAGTCACAAATCTTTTAAGTGTTTATGGTAGTTTACCTCCAGCTATCTTCCCTGGTATTTGGTCATCACTGTGTGTCCTATGTGTGTCCTGTGCATCTAGATTCATACAGAGTGTGCAAATAGGCAGAGGAAAAGGTGACCTCTTCTTTCAGAACATTTTCCTGATGGTGGTAGGAGAAAGGAAGCCCTCCCCTTCTGAGTTAGGATTGACAATTTTCTCATTAACTTATGCATAATTCTGTTGCTGTGTATTGTTTTATAGCATTCTATTTGTGTCTGTCTCCCATACTAAACTGAGTTACTCTCTAATAAAGAAAGATTTTATTTATTCCGTTTTGTATTCCTAGTGCCCATTGTAGATCTTGGACAGATATTCGGTAAATGTCTTTTGAATGAAATAGTGAAGTAGCCGTCTATCTGATTTAGGGTGGTGTGGAGGCCAGTGTCATAGAAAGAAATATTAAAACATGGACTTGTAGTAATTAGGACTGCCGGGAAACGGAAGCTCTGGGAGCCATTTCCCCCATTTTCTTGTGTGAAAATTCATT
>PVKP010056453.1:0-10573 GCA_004027715.1 Plecturocebus donacophilus
ACCTGTCGTCTTTGTAATTGCCGACTTTCAGATTGGGTCTCTGAGTGGACGTCCGGCTTGTTGGTGATGAAGTTTTTTCTGTTTCTTAGTTTTCCTTCAGGGGGCGCTCCTTCCCCACAGAGCTGGGCCTTCCCGGGTTCAGCTGTGCTTCTCAGTCCTCAGCGCTTCCAATTGTTGTTCTCCTTGTGGGGATGGGACCGGCCGTGCCCGACCAAAAGGGCACCACCCAGTCCCGCACACTCTGCACCGAGAAGTGCCGCGCCGGCCAAAAGAGTCGCGCTGGCGACCTGTGTGGCTCCCTCACTGGGAATCTCCCAGTCCGTGGGCATCAAATATTCGTCTGCAACTGCGGCGTCCCCTCGCTCTCTGCGCCCTCACCGCGAGCCACAATCCCGAGCTGCTGCTACGCGGCCATTTTGGATCTCTGCCCGGTGATGAAGTTTTTCTGTTTCTTAGTTTTCCTTTGGCGGACGCCAGTTCCCCTCTGAGCCAGACCTTTCCGGGTTCGCTGCGCCCGCTGTGAAACTCTCAGTCCTCAGCGCTTCCAATTGCTGTTTTCCTTGTGGGG
Source organism: Plecturocebus donacophilus (assembly GCA_004027715.1). Taxonomy (NCBI): domain Eukaryota; kingdom Metazoa; phylum Chordata; class Mammalia; order Primates; family Pitheciidae; genus Plecturocebus; species Plecturocebus donacophilus. The sequence goes on from PVKP010056453.1 coordinate 569, forward strand.
ATGGGACCAGCCGAGCCCGTTCCGTCCGTCCCGCACACTCCGCACCGGGAAGTGCCGCACTGGGTGCCGGCAAAAGAGCCGCGCCGGCCAAAAGAGTCGCGCCGGCGACCTGCGTGGCTTCTCCGCCGGGAATCTCCCGGTCTGTGGGCAACAAAAACTTGTCGGAAAGTGTGGCGTCCACTCGTTCTCTGCGCTTTCACTGGGAGCTACATTCCTGAGCTGTTGCTAGTCGGCCATCTTGGATCTCTCTCAGAAAGTCGGTTTTAGAATATTTTCATTACCTAAAAAAGAAACCCTGGGCCAGGTGTGGTGGCTCATGCCTGTAATCATCCCAGCACCTTGGGAGGCCAAGGTGGAGGGAATTGCTTGAGCCCAGGAGTTCTAGACCAGCCTGGGCAACAAGGCAAGACCCTATCTTTATAAAAAATAAATTAGCCAGGTGTGGTGGCATGTGACTTTGGTCCCATCTCCTGGGGAGGCTTGGGCAGGAGGATCCCAGGAGGTTGAGGCTGCAGTGAGCCATGATTGTGTTCCATCCAGCCTGGGTGACAGAGTAAGACCCTGTTTCAAAAAAAGAAAAACCAAAAAAACAAAACCTTGTACCTCTTTTAGCTATCACCTCCCTAAACCCAATTAACCTCAGCCCTAAGCAACCACTAACCTATTCTCTGTCTTTATATATTATAGTCTCTATGTAGACAGAAGAGACTAATGTCTATTCTGGACACTGCATATAAACAGTCATATAATCTGTAGTCTGGAGTGACTCACTTTTTTCACTTAGCATAATGTTTTCAAGATTCATGTATCAGTCCTTCATTCCTTTTTATGTCTTTATTAGAGTCTAGTATATGGATGTATCACATTGTAGCTGGCCAGCCCTTGATGGACATTGGGCTGTTTCTATATTTTGACTATTATGAATAATGTTGCTATGAACATTCCCGTACAAGTTTTTGTGTGGACATAGGTTTCATTTCTCTGGGACATATACCTAGGAGTGGAATTTCTGGGCCATGCAATAGCCATCTGCTTAATTGGGGCCTAATAATATACTTATATTTTATTTCTGAACCATTTTGAGATGAAGTTGCAGACATGATCCTTTATCCCTAAACTCTTCATAGAAACCAAACCAAGACCATTCTTCTTCCTAACCACATTTCAGTGATTCAATTCAGGAAATGTAACATTGATACAATATTACTATTATATAATCCACATGCAAATGTTGCCAGTTATGTCCTTAACAGCAATTTTCCCCCACGCAAGACGCAAACTGGGGTCACGCACTGCATCTAGCTGTTCTGTCTCCTTCCTTTCCTTCTGTCTGGGGCAGTTCCTCAGCCCTTCTTGTCTTTCTGTAGTTTTGTGAAATGTCCCTCAGTTTAGGTGTGCCTGATGTTTGGACGGATGAGTTTCAAGGCTTGTCCATGGGGTGGGCACTGAGATGGAGTCGCGTAGCTGCCCAGGCAGAGGAGGAGCGAAGGGACCCGCCGCAGACCGGCCCGGGGCGGGGCCGGCAGTGGAAAGTGCCCCACCTGGACACCTGGAGGCTTTACTGGGAAGTGCCCAGAGAAAGGAAGGGGTTGTGCGGGGGCTTCGTCCACGCCCTTTCCCAGGAACAGCTCGGGGGCCTGGAGGGCGCGAGAGCGCGTTCCCGGGCCGGGCCGTGGGCAGGCACTTCCCATCGCCGCACCGAGGGCTCCCGGACCTCGCCGGCCCGAGCTGCCGGGATATCCGGGAGGGGCGGGCGCGGGGGAGGCCAGCCGGCCGGTGCTGGGAAGGAGCTGCCCCTTCTGGGAAGGGCCTTGATGCAAGGGCCCACCCCCGCGCCCGCGCCCTGCACCCCCGCTTCCGTCAGCCCCCGCGGGGCTCTTGGGAAGGCGCGGGGCGGGGGCGGCTGATTCAAATCCGAGGCCCGTGATGGCGAGTGGGCGCCAGGGGGCGGCTGGCTTCACTGGGTCCTGGCCCTGAGCCGGTTTGCCGGGCTGGGACTCCCAAAGGCCGTAGCAACTTTTCCAAGCGGACTTCTGCGTGATCCCTCAATGTGATTGAGGAGCCCCAGAGACTCTCCCATCCTACTGCACAGCTGCCAAGTTCCACCTATGGCAGCCGTGGTTGGGCTGCTCCTTGTTCATTCATTCATTCATTCATTTTGTGGCTGCAGGTCTCTGCCTGCTCCTCATCTTTCCCCCTCCCTGTCGGGGAAGCGGCTCGGTAGGGCTTCCAGGTAGCAGTCCTGTACCTAACCTGCTTCTGATGAGAACACCTGTCCTCATAGTGCCAACCCACCTGCCCTCCCTCAGCCCCAGGGCCTTGAATTCTGGCCACCCCAGGGCTGAGCTGGCCTCTGCCCACTTTACAATGAGGGTGACAGACACCAGGGGGAAAGGCAGGGACTTAGGGAGCTAATCAGGAAGAGGTAGAATGCGGAGACGAGGAAGGAAACAATACTTTGCCCAGGCAGGGACCCGGCCAAGAGACCTGCAGGAACGTCATAGTTGTCGAAGTCTGCACCCTGACAATCTGCAGACATGCTTTGCTCTGTCCTCACAGGCTTCTGAAAATTGGAAAAGTTCACATAAAAATCCAGATATCTGATTTTTATTAACAAATAATAAGATCTGGCAACTCTGAGCTTGCACTCCTGTGGCAGCCAGGGCTGAACCAAGAACCTTCCCGGGACCGGGCCGTGGCCACAGCCACCCCTTCTTACTGTCTAAACCTTCTGCACTAGCTCCATTACTTGCCTCTTCCCCAAGGGCACCTGTGAGCTCTCTCAATCCTCACCCTACCACCCTGTGAGGCCAGGAACCTGATCCCATTTTATATAGGAAGAAATCGAGGGGAGAGATCAACCACCTCGCCCAAGGTCATAGCCAGGGAGAGGTAGCGCTGGGTTATCTGCTCCTGGTGGATGCTCTCTTCACTCTGCTGTGCTGTTTCCTTGTGGGCGATCTGGTGTCCCCAGCAGCAGCTGGGTGGATGTCAGATGTAGACAGCAAATGGAAAGCCCTTGGCCTTTGTAGTCTGGGGACTTCTAGGCTACCACAGAGTCCTGAGCTGGGCTACACAGCTCTTGGCTGAGGCTCTGGAGTGGCACCACCAAAGCATGGAGCAGGAAGGGTCGGTCACAGTCCCACAGTGAACTTAGGCAGGCAAAAGGACCCAGACATCTCTGTGTGGGGTGTTGGCCTCTAATCAATTAGGGGGTGCTCTTTCTTTGTTGCTTCTTTCTCTTTGCTAAAAGTGGGCTCCATATGGCCTTCTTGCCCTACATGGGGGCAGTTGATGGAGAATAGTGCCAAGACTTTCTTAGTCCATAAATCACAGTACGCTACGGTCAGACTTCCTTGAGCAAAGCTCTTTCTGCTTGGTTGCGCATTCTCCTCCTGGAAAGGTTTGCTAACCCTTTTCCTGATTGGACTTGTCCAATACTTCTTAGCAGTTTCTAGAAATGAATCAAAGGGCAGTACCTTACAGTCACAGGGGGTCGGACGAAGCTAAGGTAACTGCCTTCTAAGAATAGTTCAGCTGAATATGGTACTCTACAGTTTATAAAACCCTTTCACACTCATGTGTATTCCTTTGGTTCACAAACTTTAGAGCTGGATAGAGGAGCAATTTGCAAACTTACCTTGAGCAAATTCCCTTCCTCTTTTTCTGTTTTGATTTCCTCATTGATGAAAAAACAAGTAGATGCTCTCTTTTTAAGGTATTTTGAGGCAAAGCTCCTCTGCTTTCTAACTCCTGGGAGTGCTATTCACATTGAATGCCATGTGACAGATTCTCCTAGGATTACGCAATGGGTGGAACTCCTCATATGCGTGTTGTGAGGATGAAATGACATCATTTATGTACTAGCACAAGGCCTGGGAGATAGTAGGTGATGAATAAATGCTTATCAAGTGAGTGAACTACTCACTTGGTCATGTTGAATTCTGAGGGAATCTCATAGGAAGAAGGAAGTCGTATGGCCCCCTGCGGATGCTGTTGCCTTTCCTGCCCATTTTTCTGGATCTCTTGCCAAGTTGCCCTTTGTCCTAGGCCTCTGGGCTCCCAGCCGGCAGAAGGCACAGAGTTATCTATGGGTCCTGAAGTGCTGGGCCTGGGCTGTGTGATGACCAGCCTTCCGCTTGCTTGAAGTTTCCGCTGGGGGGCTGGAAACCACAGCATCCAGATGGCTAATTGCTTTGTGCCTGTTTCTGCAAATCACAGTGATTCACTGTCCCTGCTGAAAACACGCTCTCTTTTCAAAGATTTAATGGTTTCCAAAATTAATTTAGGCTCATCTGTTATCCCCCTGCCCTTCTGCACTGTCCTCTCTCTCCCCAGCCCCTCTTTTTTTTCCCTCCCTGCTCCCCATCCCACAGTGGAGCATTCTGTGTCAAAAGCCGGCTTTTACTCTGCAGGGCAACACGGAGAGGGATGGGAAGCATAGACCCCTTCCAGGGTCACCTGAACACAAGCTGAGTGTGGCTTGTCAGGTGGAAGCCCAGGAGGGAAGAGCCAGTGGCAGTTTCTCCCACCACTCCACAGGCTCAGGCCACCAGCTTTGGTCGAAGAGGTGTCGGTCAGCCTCCCATTCGTACTCCAAGCAGCCTCCCATTCGTACTGTTTTCCTTAGCGAACTCCCAAGGATCACCTGCTTTTTATGTGTGAGAAACATGGTCAGTTTTGTTTGCTTTCGACAGCTCATTATGGGTCCACAATGCCAGTCCTGGCTAAAAGGCCACAGATTTAGGGTGTCTATCTCCATCTGATACTCACTTGTTTCTTGACCATCTTTGGATGGTCATTTATTGGAGCTCTCTCCATGCCAGGCATATGGTAGGCCCTGGGGGGCCAGGGGTAAAAAACTGCTGCAATCTTGGCCTTTCAGGAACTCAGTCTAGAGGGAGAAAGAAAAGGCCCGAGACCAGCAGGCCTCTCTCTGATCTGCTTCATCTATTTCAAGGCTATGTTGTTAACTATATTGAATTTCCCAGTTATTATATCTTCCTAATGAATTGTTGATTTTATCAGTATGGAATGTCCATCCCACTTTGATCCTTGTAACGCTTTTTACCTTAAATTCTATTTTATTCTGCGCATCACTAGGGGACTAGTTGAATCAGTTATGGTATATCCTCACAATGGAGTACTATGCAGTTGTGAAAAATAATGAGGGCCATCTTTATGTGCTGTTATGGAGTGATTTTCAGGATATATTGTTAAGATGGAAAAGCAGGAAGGAGAAAATATGTATTGTATACAACCGTTTAAGAAAGAGAAGTATTCATCGTGTGTGTGTTTGCCTGTATATTAAAATGTAGAAAAATAAATCATTACATCAAAGTAAATAAATTGATAAAATGGGGTAGAAAGGGAGAGACGTTTGTCAAAGGGTGCAAACTTTTAAGTTATAAGATGAAAAAGTTCTGGAGATCTAACATATGGCATGGTGACAATTGTTAATATCACTGTATTACATATTTGAAATTTGCTAAGAGAGTAGATCTTCAGTGTTTTTGTCACACACAAAAATGACAATGATGTGAGGTGACACATGTTAATTAATTTTATTGTGGAAATCATTTCATTATGTATACATCTATCAAATCATTACATTGTATATCCTAAATACATACAGTTGTTATTTGTCAATTATATATCAAATAAAGTCAAAGAAACAAATATATGTCAAAGAAACAAAAACAAAAAAATCCTCATAAAAAATAAAAAACAGTAAAAATAAATACAAATATTCCTTTTGGGAGAGGGAGAGACTGGGCAGAGGGGTCAGGAATAGAAGCAAGGCTTCCCTGAATAGACAACTTTCTAGATTTGATTTTGGAATGTAAATATTAAACATAGTTATAAAACAAAATTAAAATGGAGAAATCACTTCTTAAAAAGAGACAAATGATAACTATATATCAGTTTGGTGGCAAAACTCACAGAATTATTTCAAGAGACTCTAAAATATAGTATTTAAGAGTATGACTGTTGAGAGATATACTCTATGTAGGGAACAATAGCAAAACACCCTGCAAAAATAAACCCCCTTTGGTAATCACATGGTTAGTAATATTACTGCTACTATTATTCTGGAACTATTATAAGTAGGTAGGATGAAGCAAATAAGCAACTATGTTAACATTAGGATCCAAGATTTTCAGTATAATAGAACAGAGACACAAACATAAAAATCAAATATGTTAAGCAAAAATTCTAAATTTGAAGAAGAAATACTATAAGTATGGACTTATGATTAATTTAAAATAATCTACTTCCTAGCAGAGTCAACTGAGAAGGCCTAGAAACAATAATCAATCCAATAAGAATGAGCACCTCTGAACCCCAGATTGTGATTTCTAACTACCATGTTCCACTAAAAGGACTAAGGCTTCTCGGGGAAATTTTTCCTTGTTTGTCTTGTACATTATCCTACCCTGTGGGTTACAGGATACAAATTTGTCAAATCACCTAGAAGAAAGTTACCAGAGATGATTAGAGTCTTGTCAAAAGAAGAGCAGCATTGACTTGAAGAGGCACCCACTGGCCAAAAATGGGATAATTAAGCACCAATAGAATAATAATTGATTGCATTTATTGCAGCATTATTCACAGTAGCCAACATATGGAATGAACCCAAATGTCCATTTACCCCTCCCTCCCTAACTACGGTTTCCCCCGCAAGAGATGATTACTTCAAATCTTCTAGCTGTTTTTTTTTCCTGTGATAATTTCTTTGTTGTTGTTTTTTCTTTATTTTTTGAGAGAGGGTCTTGCTCTGTCACCCAGACTGGAGTACAGTGTCACAATCTCAGCTCTCTGCAGCCTCTGCCTTCCAGACTCAACTCAAGGAGTCCTCCCATCTCTGCCTCTCCAGTAGATGGGACCACAAGCGTGTGCCACCATTCCTTTTTATTTATTTATTTATTTTTGAGAGATAGGGTTTCACCATGTTGCCCAGGCTGATCTCAAACTCCTGGGCTCAAGCAATCCACCTACCTGGGCCTCCCAAAGTGCTAGGATTACAGGCAAGAGCCACCCATGCCCAGCCTCTCCCTGTTTTTAAGTGATATGCTTATTCTGTCAATTCTTGATATTGAAGGGACACAGCTCTGCTATGGCACCTGATGATCTTGCATATATCCAAATAGGGCACCAAGGCAAAGGGTTGAACCACAGTGAATATGAGTCTTGGCAGAATGACTTGCGATCTTCTCAGAATATGAGAGAGTGTGGGAAACTTGTAAAGAGCTGCTAAGAAACCATTTTCCATCCACTCTTATCTCCCCTGGGAGGCTGTCATAAGCCAGACAAGACAAGGCAAGGCCAAGACCTGACTGATTCAATCAGCAAAGGTACAATGAACCACTTCAGATTTAGACAGTTTATTACTTATAGACAGAGAAAAAATAAGAATAAGCTGAAAGCGCTAGCTCCCTGTGATCCTTTTCTCACACATCAAAAAGGATGACACGAAAGGAGCCCATGGCTGAAACGCGAGTTGTTGGACATCCATAGCTGAGGAACCAGTCTTAGACTGTGGCTAAGGAGTTTTACATTCTTCAGCTTTATTCTGAGGTATGGGGCTTTAGTGATTTGATCCTTTTTGAGTTTTTTCCTTTTTATTTTCTTTCGTCTTTAGTGATCTGAAAAGTCAAAATGAGGAAGTGGTTCATTGTATCTTTGCTGATTGAATCAGTCAGGTCTTTGCCTTGCCTTGTCTTGTAGGTGATAGACACCATCTATTGATTTCCTGTGTGATAATTAAGGTTTTAGTTTTCTTACATTTTCCCTCCCTCATGTAAATGTAGTATGATTTTTAGAAAAATTAAGTTGGTAGTTAATGTTTATATTGTTCTGGCTCTGCTGAAGATGGTATTGCATAATGACATTCCCTCCAACTTTGTGTTTTTCTTTTGCTTAGTTTTCAAAAATAGCTATTGCTAATATTTTCCAATGTTCTGTGTATATCTGTTAAACATCTAGCAACACTTTTCTTCCAAATGTCCAAGTGTATGAAATAATTGCTCACTATCCCCTCTACTGCCAGAGATCTCCCTTCTTTGCGTTATCTTGCTACAGTTTGGACATGTTACTCTCTACACCTGGGGCTCAGGTGTCATCTTAGGATTTCTTACCATCAGTCTTCTCCTTTGCATTGCTTCTCTGTTTTCTGGAGTTCCTTTGTTCCTTGTTCTTGGCTTAGTCTTTTATTTCACTGAATCATATCCCTCACTATCTTCCTAAGAAAAGGTGTGTAGGAGGTAAAAATTTTGAGATTTACATATCTGGAAATGTCTTTATTCCACAGTTATCCTTTATTTGGCTAAGTATAGAATGCCAAGATAAAAATAATTTTCACTCAGAACTTTGGGTGCCCAACACTACTCTCCTCCTGTACTGCTGTTGTACTCCTTGATACATGACATGATTTTCTCTCTAGAGGTTATTAGTTTATTCCCATTTTCCTGGAATTCTGAATTTAAAATTATTGCCTTGGTATTTCGCCCCATTCTAATGGACACATTTAGTGGACACTTTCAATTTGGAGTTTTATGTCCTTCACTTCTGGGAAAATTTCTATCTATCTATCTATCTATCTATCCATCCATCCATCCATCCATCACCTATCTATTTATTCTATCCTTTGTTTTCTCTGTTTTCAATGCTGAATAAAAGTTCTGAAACTTTTTGAATATACTTTTAACAGTCTTTTCTTCTCCTAGCTTTTATTTCTTTTATTCTATTTTCTGGGAGATTTCTTCAACTTTATTTTCCTACTCTTCTGACCACTTTTTTTTTTTCTTTTTAGAGACAGAGTCTCACTCTGTCACCTAGGCTGGAGTGCAGTGGCATGATCATAGCTCACTGTAGCCTGAAACGCCTGGACTGAAGTGATTCTCCTGCCTCAGCTTCCCAAAGTGCTGGGATTTCAGGTATGAGCCACTGCACCCAGCAGTGATCACATTTTTAATTTGTAAGAGCTCTTTATCATCCTCTGATTATTTCTACTTCACATCATCCTGCTCTTTTTCATAGATATGTATCTTCTTTTAAATCTCTGAGACTATCAGTTAAAAATACACATAAAAAATTTAAGCTGAGGAGAGATCCAAGATGGCCGATTAGCAACAGCTCAGGAATGTAGCTCCCAGTGAAAGCGCAGAGAACGAGTGGACGCCGCACTTTCCGACGAATTTTTGTTGCCCACAGACCGGGAGAGTCCCAGCAGAGAAGCCACACGGGTCACCAGCGCGACTCTTTTGGCCGGCGCGGCTCTTTTGCCGGCGCCCGGCGTGGCGCTTCCCAGTGCAGAGTATACGAGACGGACGGGCTCGGCTGGTCCCATCCCCACAAGGAAAACAGCAATTGGAAGCGCTGAGGACTGAGAGTTTCACAGCAAGCACAGCGAACCCGGGAAGGTCCGGCTCTGTGGGGAACAGGCGTCCGCCAAAGGAAAACTAAGAAACAGAAAAACTTCATCACCGGGCAGAGAGAGATACAAAATGGCCGCGTAGCAGCAGCTCGGGATTGTGGCTCGCGGTGAGGGCGCAGAGAGCGAGTGGACACCGCAGTTGCAGATGAATATTTGATGCCCACGGACTGGGAGATTCCAGGCGAGGGAATCTTTTGGCAACTCTTTTGGCCGGCGCGGCGCTTCTCGGTGTGGAGTGTGCGGGACTGGGTGGTGCCCTTTTAGTCGGGCTCCGCTGGTCCCATCCCCACAAGGAGAACAACAATTGGAAGCGCTGAGGACTGAGAAGCACAGCTGAACCTGGGAAGGCCCAGCTCTGTGGGGAAGGAGCGCCCCCCGAAGGAAAACTAAGAAACAGAAAAAACTTCGTCACCAACAAGCCGGACGTCCACTCAGAGACCCAATCTGAAAGTCGGCAATTACAAAGACGACAGGTGGATAAATCCACAAAAATGGGAAGAAACCAGTGCAAAAAGGCTGAGAACACCCGAAATCAGAATGCCTCTCCTCCTACAGGGGATCGCAGCTCC
>PVKP010056454.1:0-10574 GCA_004027715.1 Plecturocebus donacophilus
CCCCTATTCCTTCCTGTCTCCATTGTTAAACACAATTATTGGCATAAAAGAGGTTTTTAATACCCATTTTTAGACTGTATTCTAGCCTGGGCAATAAAACAAGAATCCCATTCTCTCTCCCTCTTCCTCTTCCTCTTTCTTTCTCTCTTTCATTCTTTTTTTTCTTTCTTTTGCTGTTTCTTTCTTTCTCCTTTTCTCTTTTTCTAAAATCTCTCCCTCTTTCTCTTTCATTCTTTTTTCTTTCTTTTGCTGTTTCTTTCTTTCTCCTTTTCTCTCTTTTTCTAAAATCTCTTCCTCTTTCTTTTTCTTTTTTTCTTTCTTTTGCTATTTCTTTCTTTCTCCTTTTCTAAAAAAAAAAAAAATTACAACATTTTTATAGTATGTTTTAATATTTTCAGAATCAGTTACACATCTGCCCCTTATCTTAGTCATTCAGACATATTTATTATAATACACAATTTTAAAATTATAAGTCAATACCAAGAATATAAAGTTAAAAATTAAATTAGTTCAAATTATCACATAACAGAAATATTAGTACTCTGTGTTTATAGATAGACAATGAACCGAAAGCTCTTTTATAATTTCAAGCACTTAAATGGTTAAATATTGTGTGTATTAGAAAGGGTACTAGAATCTTGCGAACGTTCTTTGCCTGTGTGCGCATTATGAAAATGAAAGCAGGAAATTTATACTGGACATTGAAATTTGTCTATTAATAGAGTATAGATTAATATGCCAAGGATGATTTCTTACTGAGTTTTAGGTAGACATTAATGATAATTTATGATGCAGTTACTAGAGCAGAAAAAATAAATGAATCGTTACACTCAGTATATGTCACAAAATGTTGTCAGCTATAATGCATCCATTTAAATAGATGAGACTAAATTAAAGTTAGCAGTCAACCTTTTGGTGACTTAAACTTTTTATTGCTCTAACTTTCCAAAAAATGCACCATTTCTCTTTAGCAGTTTCTGTTACTGAAACAAAAAGTCTACATTAAACATATAGGAGAGAGCCCTTTAGAAATTTTGTTTATAAAAAAACCTCTCAGAAAGCAGATTTTTTTTCTCTAATATTCACCATGTTTAAATTAAAAATCTTTATTAAACTGCTTATTGTAGTTGTTTTCAATCCTTAATATAATCCTACTATTTAAGTAAAAAATTGAATTTTTTTTCAAATTAAAGATTTAGGAGAAATAATATTACAAGAGCTACAAATTTTTGTGTGAATTTTAAAATAAATGTTACAGGTAATTTCTTTGCATTATATTCCAGCTTGATGAATATAATAACACCACTGATGACAGTGTATGTATAATACATTGATTATTTTATATGGGTCATAATATGTTCTGTCAGTTCATGGAAAAGACAATCACTATTTAAAACAAGAAAGAGCAATGACAAGCAGAGGAAGAAAAAATATATATATATTAGTGATGAAGATTAGTTTCAAAGGATGAGAAAATAAGTGAAGGTAAATCTATAACAAAAAGCTGATGCCATATTATGTACGTTCACTCAGACTCCTAGTATTGACTGCTACCATCTTCTGTACAAAAAATATTTATTTGTTATTCCATTTGAGTTATATTAGTTGGAAAAAGATGCCGAGAGTTTTGGTTTGTAGTGTTCATTCTGGTACTGTTCATTTACTATTTGTTTACTCTCAGTTGAAATGGTTTGAAAGAAGCTGGATTAATAGCCCTATAAACAGTGCCCTATGTCATTATGTTGTTATATTAGTTTAGTTCAGTTTTGTTTTTTTGAAATAGGTTCTTGGGTGGAAGATCCGAATATATGTTACAAATATTCTGACCACAATGTGGGGATCTCACTATTTTCTAACCCAAGAGTACATTAGATAAGAGAGAATGTATGTTTTCTTTTCCTTAGTGTTTTCTCTTATTAAATATAACTAGGCATTCTCCAGCAGGCAAAATGACCCTTCCTTAGCCCTCTGGAAAACAATTCTTCGCATGTCTACAGTAATGTATTTTGTCTTTTACTGGGCCCTCTCTTCTTACTGTGGCTTTTCCTTTTTTCTCTTACTTTGTGAAAGTCATTTTTTGCTCAGCTCATTTCTGGTTTTTATTTTCTGAATTTCTTTGAACTAATATTTACTTGTTAAGTCAGTTTTACCAGTTCTGAATAATTTTATTTCCTAGGGAGATTTTACTGGTACCATTCATCTGCACATCATAAACACACTGAAATATATACACATTTCACATTAAATTTAATTGACATGTAACTATTAAAGACTTTAGTTATTATATATTATAGAGATTTAATTCATCTTTCATTAAGTTTAATTTCACATTTTTGTTTTTGCATTTGGAGCTAACATTTTTCAAATGTTTTTGTAGGCCTTGGCAAAGCACACAGACGTTAAGCATAGTATCTAACATAAAATGGACTGGAATTTCATAGTTGATGGCCCCTGCCTCTTCTAAATTGTGGTATTTCCTCCTCAAACAGCAATCACTTCAGTCTACTTACCCTATTCTGATTCACACTTACTCCTGACCTATTGGTGAAGGAGAGATACTCTACCTTAAATAGTTCAAAATGGCTGAACCTATGACACATGTCACTAGACAGATACAATTGGCAAATTGTACCATATATTCACATTTCAGGGAGATGGACACTGTAGAACATGTGGAACTACACAGAGGATTGCACTCAGGAACAAAGTGAGGCACTATAAGAAGAAGGGTTTGTAGTAACAACAGAGTGTGATGACTTTTGGTTTCCTTAGGAACACATGATTGGCTTGTGTGTATATTTTGTGTCTGGCAGGGAGATGAAACCCATTAGACTGAGGATGAGCTGGGATGTACAATGTCAGGCTTCTAGGGCAATTATAAGGTTAGAAGCCTTTCTTTGTGGGAAAATACCTAGTGAGAGGAGAACTCATGTCTAGGCCTTTAGGGCCCTGTGACACTCACAGATGTCAGAGAATCGCATGGAATTTGAGGCCTTAAAAAGCTTAACCACCTTCCTGATCTTCCACTTTCCTCTATCTTTCCAATCCTTTGTATTCAGAGAACTCTGATGATAGGCTCATAATTAGGTTGTCAGTTCTGAGTTACTGTTCATCTTAGTGTGATATCATTTTTTCCTTCTAAATGATTTAAAATGTGCTGTCCCAAAGAGAAAACTGCTAAGCAAGGATTATGAAAATATTGAAATTTGATATTTCATGATTTTAATTAGTATGATGTATTGCAAATGCTGTGGTCACACTCTTGTCATTACTGGGTCTTCTTTTTTCTGGTTTATGTTTTTATATACATTTGTCTATAATTTTATACCTTAGGTAGAAAACTATAGGTATTGGATTTTAAAATTAATTCAGCTTAAAATAAACATAGATTTTGGCTATTATTATTTCAAACACTAGTTAATTTTTAAATATTAGTAATAAGTTAATTTTCTATAATGAAAACATTTTAGGCAAAAAAGGAAAAAAATATTATTAGAGGACACTGAGGGGCGAATGTTATGATAATTTTGAGTATTACTCCAAACATCAAAAGTGTTTCTTTTTCCCTTTGCCTCCCAAGGGTTGAATTGTTAGAGAAAGTGAGCCGGACAGCTGCAAGAAGTAATTGACTTTTTAGTGTCTATCACGAGCAATGGAATCCAACCTCTACTTGGAATACATCAAAAACTTAAAGGGTCTGCTCTTGATCAAACTGATGAGTGATATTAAACACTTTCGGTTTCCTATGTAGAATGAGGACTGCCCAGGGGGCACTGTGTGATTAGAATAAATACTGTCTATGGACTGATACAGTCCTGTGGCCCCTGAAACTCTAGGTGTGACCCTTGAAACACTAGGTATGACACCTCGAGTTGCTGGGTTATGAAGAGGTTGTGGGGAAGGGTCCCAGGGAAGGGAATGTGGTGTCCTGCCTGGATTTACTGTGCTCGGTGAGTGGGATCAGGAGAATGGCTCTTGACCAACTGTTAAGCAAATGCTTTAATATTTTAATTACTAACATGGGTGTTGCATAGAGGCTGATGTCTGCAACTGTAACTGAAGAATAAGGAGAGCCTAGCCTGAATCTTAGGATTTGCATGCAAGTTATTTTCTTTCTGTCTTTTAATTCAGCATGAACTGAACAGAAGTGGTTTATGCATCTACCTTTGGGGTCTTAAATTATGCCTTTTAAAATTCTCATCACATCTATTCTTTAGCAATATTTAAAAGTTATTAAAGGGGCACTTTTGACTAGTTTAATCAGCCATTTTCCAGAAATAATCATTGTTTAAAATCATAGAGTGTTGATGTATTTTTCAAATGCAGCATTATTGTGACAATATTTTCTGATGCAAAGACGTATTAAAAGACATAGTAAATGAGATGGCATAATGAATATATAGAATTATAAACTTTAATATTTTAAATGCATCAAAAATATGCCATATCAAAATGATCTAAAAATTAAAGGATTACTTTCTACAAATAATTTATTTTGTTAGTAATGTGCTAGCAGAGAGATCTTCCTAACCAAATCTGTAGAATTTAGGAGTAAACCCCAGACAATATGTAGGCTAGTTTTTGGATTTTTGAATTTTGAACCTTTACACAAACAGCAAGTTTTCTATAAACCAAGCTGTAATTATTGTAAGAAGACATAACCTCCTTGAGAGAGTGTGCCATTTGAAGCCATTACAGTGTAATCCAGAATCTGTTTCAGTAATCAACACTGCCTAAGATCAGGATTTCTTCACTATTCATATAACTATTATAGCCAGGAATTGAGTCTTATCAAGAGGAATCAAAAAAGATCATTCTGGACTTGGCTGTATTTATATCTTGGCTATTTGCCCAGGATCAATGTTAATTCTGGTGGTGAAGTGACTATAATTACTAATAGCAGTGCACCCTGATAATTGTTTGAATAACTGTTTACAGAAATGTACATCTAACAAGTGACAAGGACAATATGATTTATTCTTCCAGATTTTATTATTTTATGAAAATGTCTCATGTGTGCTACCCTCACAAAGAAACTAGGCTTTTTGAAAACAGTTTCCAATGTCTTCATGAATCAGTCGGCAGCTTGAGTCAGACAAACTGAGACAAATAAAATCTTCTAAAATTTTGGAAAAATAGAAGTAATCACCTGAAATAGAATTTTTGAAAAAACCTATATATTCTTATCAATGAACCTTGAATCTTATAGTGATCTAAATCCACATACGGGGAAATTCTGGAAAACTTACATTTTTTTCTACCAAAGAAGTAGATAGAGTCTGGTTCATTATACAATCTTATTTGCATACAGTGCTCCTATACTGAAACAATGTCATTTTCAATTCATTGTCTCCCACGTCCAAAATATAACACTATTTAAACCATGATATATTAAATAATTGAGGCACCTATATAGCAACTCATTTAAAGAAATATGGCCATGCTGTATATAAAAATGCTAGTTATTTTGACCATCTGGTGATAGGTGAATCCTCACTCCATTTTGGAGAAAATTTTCTGCTTCACTAAACTACTCACTGACCCAGAAAAAAGCAGCTTCATAACAACCCATAATGTTTTCTCAAGTTAGGAAACATGCATTGAAAAACAGTGCTAAGAAAATCATTATGGGGTAAGTCTGAACAAGCTATTTTCCAAGCACTGCAGGTCTGAGTTATGGAGGTGTGACATAACAAATCCAATTTTGACAAAAAAAGCATATGGTTAAGGTTTTATAGGATCTCTGCTTTGAAAGATTTTCTTCTAATCCCTTATATTTTTAAGTCTCTCTAGCTAGATAAATTATTTATTTTTTGCTTTTTTGTTCCTTTCAGTTTATTCTTCTGGTTCACCTTGTATATTTGTGTTTCAAAAATTCTCTAGAATGCGACAGCACATAAAAGCTTGTTTCTGTTGTTGGTTATTTTTTTGTGGGCCAATAAAATAGTTTTCTCATTATTTCTTATAAAACTTGTATGTAGGTCAAGGCTAAATTTGCACACCCTGCTGCAATATTCCAACTGTGGCATTTCTTTTAGTGCTCAGATGACTAATAACACCTTGGAAATTATGAATGACAGGATGTGAATAGTGGAATCAACCCATTACTTGGCTTGGGGAAACAGATTTTGCAAGAACAAAGGTTATAGTACAGCTACTGTTATTTTCCTTGGGGCTGAAAATGAAGCCTAAAATTAGCTTTCACTGTGACAATTCAGTGTACAAGCAAGGTGGAAGAGAACAATGTCCCCCTAATTGTGATCTTTGTAATTTTAAATTCTGTAATTTTAGAGCTCTTTGAAAAGCACTGGAGTCCCACTGAAAGTAAAGGTCTGAGAGTGTGTGTGTGTGTGTGTGTGTGTGTGTGTGTGTGTGCGCGCGTGTGCGTGCACGCACGTACATGCCCAGATTAGCCTAGGAAGATCGTTATAATGATTTATATTTATATAAAGTATATTAGCTGACTTTCTACGGATAGATAGTATTATACAGGATACTTTAATTAAATGTTCATTGTTTCATTGGGTACTGCATCAATTTATGGTACTGTCTTTTGAGACTTATTTGAACTTGTAATTGACTCATAAAGAGAGAAGGTAGAAAAATTAAAGTTCAAATTTAAGTGAAAAAGAATTTTTGCATATGTTACATGATCACAAAAATATTACCCTAAACCCAGTTTATGTAATTGATAGAGATTGAATCTAAAGATTTAAGCATCTTATTGGCTTTATATAACTAACTCAGGATGACTAAACACATCTCAGACAGCAGAATGAACTACTGAAAAGCATGTATGTGTGTGGAATGAGGGGGTAGGTGGGAACATAGGTGTTAAGTGGAGGCACAGGTCAGGGTATCTGAATGCTTGGAGAAGTGTGAGTGTTTACAATACTAAGAGTAACAGCACCTTAAGGAAATATCTAGTGCCATATTTCAATGCATAAATGTTTCTCCAATAACTCAATATAATTATATCGAACAAAGGTCCAAAGGTGCCAATCCCATATTGGCAATGAATGCCATAAACAGTTAGAGATACGTTGTGTATCATTCCCTAGTAATGATCATGTAAAAATCTTTTAGTTTACAAGAGAAATCCTTAATATCATTAAGGATGACATTAATCCTTAATGTCAATTCTTAATGTCAGTATCAATTCCTAATGTCTTTAAGAACAGAAGTTATGAAATTCTTATCCATATTAATAATACATTTATAATAATAAATACATAAATTACATAGGGGATTTTGAAATATAAAAATAAAAGTAGTGGCCAAAAGATTACATGCCACTTATATTTACTAACCCCAAAGTTAGTGGACTTCTTGTCAGCCTGTTTCAAAGTGTTTTGGTTGTTTCAATATATAAAAACTAAATAGAAACAATAACATCACATTCATTATATAAGCTCTTAGCCTTATGATTAAGAATGGAATATCAAAATGTTTGGATTAACTATAGAATGAAATTAGAATCCTGCTGGATATATATACTGTCAGGGTAGGGAGGATTGCTTGTTGTCCACCAAAATCCATTCTAACCTTCTTCCAGAGAGTAATGGAATTTTTCTGGATATACATGTCAGCTTCCTTAGCAGCCAGTTGCGGCCTTGTAACTACATTCTTGAAGAAAGTGAGCAGAAGTCATGTGTGTAAATTCCATATCACTTGCTTAAAAGGAAAATTTTACCTTCAACTTATGTTCTTCCCCCTTTCATTGGTTAAAATGCAGAAAATTGGTGAGCCAACCATGAAAATCTTTTGGAGACTAAGAGTAACAGGATGGAAGGAGTCTATGATCCCATCCACTTATTTCCAGAGAGAGAACGAGTTATATTTTGGTAGAGCCATAGAATGTTGAAAGGTTCTTTTAAGTTAGCTAACTCCATTCCAAAATACATGTGTGCTTGTGCATTGTGTATCTTCATAAAATAACTATGACTATTTTCCCTTCCTTGTTAGAGCTGCCCATATTTTAACTCTGTAGCCCCAACTCCTATCTTACTGTTGGTCCCCTGAGCAAGGTGATAGCACAGTTTTCTAGAACTATATAAATGTTCATGGGTTCCGTAGGAACTCCTTGATGTAAAAAGTGTATCAGTTTTTTTTTCACTCTTTCCCAAGCCTCCTCTAATTTTAGCACGGAAATGAGCTTCTACAAGTCCATTTTGGAAAAGGAGGAGGTAGATAAATCATTAGTTATCAACATAACAATTCTTTCATAGCTAAGACAAAGCAGAATATTTCAAAACTCTGTTTTGTATTTTTCTTTGGAGGACAAAGGCATATTTGTGATATCTGCTGTCTATAAGACTCAGTGCCTCATATGGCTCACCTGACTTCTGTGGGAGTATATTAGCATTTAAAATCTAACTACAACTCCTATCTTGGGCCTCTAATTTTCCCTTTGTCTACTCCTTTCAACTTACTAGTGGATCATAGTACTCTATTTGAAAATTCTATTTGATTAAATTATGAAATCCTCAAAACAGTCACTGGAAAAGGGCTCTAAAAAATTTATGGATAAATGCTCTAAAATATATTCGTAAATAAAAAATAAAACATTGACTGCCAGATAATTTTCTAAGTCCTTTACATATGTTATTTCACTAAAGCTTCCCTTTAACCAAAGGGTAGTTATGATCATTCTTGTTTCAAGATTAAGGACACCGATACTCAAAAAGTAAAATAATGTACCCATTTCACAAAATGAGAAAGTAACAAAGTCAGAATGAAAATTTAGATTTCTTAATTCAAGCCAATGTTTCTTCTGCTCTTCTAATGACCTTAAACGCTCCTCCCTCTCCCTGCCTCCTTCCAGCCTTCCTGCCACCCACCCCATGCAATCTCGTACTAGAAACAGAGTCAGAGTTCAGGGACGTGTGGAAGACAGTGGCATAGAGTTGCACTTGCTCATCTCCCTTGCTTTCCTCTGCAACAGCCTGAGGTACCTCCACAGAACTCAGATAGCTGATACACTTATTATGTCAAGGAGTTCCTACGGAACCCATGAACATTTATATAGTTCTAGAAAACTGTGCTATCACCTTGCTCAGGGGACCAACAGTAAGATAGGAGTTGGGGCTACAGAGTTAAAATATGGGCAGCTCTAACAAGGAAGGGAAAATAGTCATAGTTATTTTATGAAGATACACAATGCACAAGCACACATGTATTGTGGAATGGAGTTAGCTAACTTAAGAGAACCCTTCAACATTCTATGGCTCTTGTGGACCTGGAAAGAGAGTCTGAGGGAACATATTCTCTTTCCAGGTCCACAAGGGGGCGTAGTTTCAAATGCAAGAACTATCCAGCACCATAGCCGCACCCACGTCTCCATCCCGGAGACTACAGGTCTTTGTTTAACCTTCGCATGGGCAGGAAAAAAATCGAAGATCAATCACTCCAGCAGAAGTTTAAAGGACACAGGACAGAAAATTTGAATAGGGCAGGAATTACTCCCAGCTTAAAAGTCCCCTTCTCCCACATCCAGGTGGACTCCATTTCTGGATCCCCTTCCACGATATCATGGAAACTGCTCTCTCCCTGTTTATTTTTCCTTTTTCTCTCTCTCTGCCTAAATAAATCACTTTCTGCAAAACCCTTGGGGTCCAGTATTTACTTAATTGCTCACCGCGCCCAGTGGGGTTCTCTCTCCCATTCTTGGGTGAGTGAGGAACCGAGAGCCTGGAAGAGCACATCCTAGCAGGGAGCTGAGCCTCCCCCATGCCCTGGAACCCAGTTTCATGTCTACCTGAAATATGTCAGAACTCATTGTACAACAGCATACTGCGTCTCAAAATGAAGCGAATGGAAAGTAACAATCACCATATGCTTATTAATTCCAGATGTGCACGGTTTAAGTTATGTTATTCTCAGTAAAGATGTATTTTCTGTGATGCTGAGACCCTGGAATGCTAAAACGTCACCTTGCCAATCACATGCACTGCGGTGGCACTGTGCTTGAAACCTCAACAGCATATCTCAGGGTGGGTAGGGGAGGCTGGGATAAATGGAGCCCCAGCCTCCGGAGGCCTGATGTGGAGGCTGTGCATCTCAGTCCCTGGGCCTCACCCCTGGAGAGTCCCCTCCAGTGGAGGGTTGGGGGTGACTCGGAGACTTGTACCATAAGCAAATGCCTCCAGGGATTCTGGCATGCCCTGTTGGGAACCACCAGCCTAGTCCAGCCTTTCCCCAGGAAGTCCCCTCCTCCACACCCTCACAGAAGTCCACTCATCGGGGGACTGGGCACTCACCACCTCACAGGTAGAAATGCTCTGGCAGTGAGCACACACGGTGCCACACTGAAATCTGAGTCCAGGGTCCGCGTCTACCTTCTGTGGCTGACCAGCCAAATGTCTCTTCTTCCTCCGGAACAAAATCAGGCCTATTGCAGCCCTGTCCCCAACCCCTGGCCCCCCAGATGCTGTCCCTGCCCTGGAGGCTCCTGGTGTCCCCCAGGCCTGATGCGAGGGAGACTCTCCTTGTCCAGCACTCAGGCTCCATCTGCAGGTAACTGCCCCTCCTCCTGCCCCACCCACACATGCCCACCTGCACCAGACACGGCCAAG
>PVKP010056455.1:0-10572 GCA_004027715.1 Plecturocebus donacophilus
CCCGGGTTCGCTGCGCCCGCTGTGAAACTCTCTGTCCTCAGCGCTTCCAATTGCTGCTCTCCTTGTGGGGATGGGACCAGCCGAGCCCGTCTGTCTCGCACACTCCGCACCAGGAAGCGCCGCGCTGGGCGCCGGCAAAAGAGCTGCGCCAGCCAAAAGAGTCGCGCCGGCTACCCACGTGGCTTCTCTGCCGGGAATCTCCCGGTCTGTGGGCAACAAAAACTCGTCGGAAAGTGCGGCGTCTACTTGTTCTCTGCGCTTTCACTGGGAGCTACATTCCTGAGCTGTTGCTAGTCGGCCATCTTGGATCTCTCTCTCCGAGTCCTTTTCTCTTTTAGTGTGAGTGATTCTCAAGCCCTAGCTGGTGCTTGTTTAAAATTTGAGGCTTCTCCAGCCTTCCTCTGGGGGCCCTGCTGTGTTTCTCTCCCTCTCAATTACGTGCGTGTGAGGAGGCTGGAGGGAGCCTTCTAGACCCAGCCGGGACCCACCTCTAACTGCTGGTGTCTTCACAGGGAGGAGGGAATGCAAAGCACTGAAAGCAAAGCCACCCCTTGGCCCTGTGCCCAGACATCCCCTGATGCTGTGGAAACAGCAGGCCCCGAGAAGCAGCAGTCCAGGCTGGCCCCCTGGGGCCTCCCAGGGTGGCTAGGTGTTTCTTCAGTCTAAAGGTTGAAGGGAGGTTTTGGACTCAGATACATTTTTGCCGAATGGCTGAAGCGCTAATTAATCTCCCAAGTCTCCCCCTGGCCAGGGCCATTTCTGGTAGATATTACTTGGGTTTATGAGACAGATGAAGTATTTTAAGGTACAAAAGAAGTTCTCCAGGCACGGTTGGTATGATGCTGAGTATGCAAATTGGTGTTTTTAATCTCTGTTCAGGTTCAAGAGCATTGAGGGAGCCCTTTTGGGGATGTGCTTTTCTGCACCTACTTGGAGACTGGCAGGCTGAGGGATTTAGGTGTCTGATTAAATTCCATTTTCCACACATTTGTGGGCATGGGCCTAGTGTGTGCTAAGTGCTAAGAATACACAGGTAAGCGACCAGGTGCCTTGGCTCATGCCTGTAATCCCAGCTCTTTGGGAGGCTGAGGTGGGTGGATCACGAGTTCAGGAGATCGAGACCATCCTGGCTAACACAGCGAAACCCCATCTCTACTAAAAATACAAAAAATTAGCTGGGTTTGGTGGCAGGTGCCTGTAATCCCAACTACTCGGGAGGCTGAGGCAGGAGAATCGCTTGAATCCGAGAGGCGGAGGTTGCAGTGAGCTGTACCCCTGTACTCCAGCCTGGGCGACAGAGTGAGACTCTGATTCAGAAAAAAAAGAATACACAGGTAAGCAAGCTCTTATTCCTACCCACAAAATCTAGAAGGGGAGATAGACCTAGGCCAGTTGTAATTCAGTGTGATGAATGTCAGCACAGAAGCAGGCCTGGGGTGCAGGCGTGACTAGAGAAGTGGTCAAGGACACCTACATGGTGGGGCTGATGTTGAGTCACCTTTGAATAGGTGAGTGGGAGCTCTCCAGGAAGAAGCACCAGGGAAAATGCATTCCCAGCAACTGTAACAGCACATAGTAGGCATGGAATGTAGAACTGTGCAGGAAAACTGGCTATAGATGTTCTTAAACATTTATGTGCTTTCCATGTATCAGGCATGGGCCTAAGTGCTTCCTGTATTGTAACTCTTTTAATCCATATAATAACTCTATGAAGTAGTTATAGGGCCACAGTATCCTAGCTGTAGTTAGGAACAACAACAATAATTTTTGTTAGAAAATTGAGAGAGAAAACTTGACCCAGTGAATCCATTTGGTGGCAAAATCTGACCTATTTAGTCTGAAGCGTCTTATTACTGTGTTTGAGGATAAACTCACCGTGGGCATGACTGTAGCACAAATGCGCTGTCTACAGTCTGAAAAACTCTGAACCTTGAAGCACATCTGACCCCAAGGTTTTGGATAAGGAACTACGGCCTTGTCCTGGTGTCATCTGCATCTTGCGTTTGCAGAAACGAAGAGACAGGGAGGAGTGATTTGCTCAAGCTCACAGAGCTGGAAGGGGCCATCAGGGTTTGCATGGGGAGGTTCTGGTGTTCTGGTCCCTGAGCCCTTCCAAGCATCCTTAGGTAACACAGCCCTGAAGGCTCTGACTCCTACAGAGGAGTGACTTGGGCACTCCATGCATGGGCAGCTTTGGGACAGTGCTACCCACTGATGCATTCTTGATGGCCAAGCCCCGACAGCTCTCGGTAACACAAATTTATTATTTCCCACAGATTAGAAACCTGACCTAGGTCTCATTGGACTAAAATCAAAATGTCAACCTTCAGGAGGCCCTCGTGGGGAATCTGTTTCCTTGCCCTTTTCACCTAGTAGAGGCCGCCTGCTGTCCTTGGCTGTTGGGCCCTTCCTCCATCTTCAAAGCCAGCAATAGCACATTGAGTCCTTCTCACATGACGTCATGCTGGCCTCCTCCTCTGCTTCGCTTCCATTTTTAAGGACCCTCATCATTACATTAAGCCCACCCACATAGTTGAGGATACTTTCGTTAGTTTAAGATTAGCTAATTGGAAAACTTAATTCCACCTGTGAGCTTAATTCCCTTCTGCTCTGTAATGTAACATATTCACAGATACCAGTATGTGGACTTCTCTGGGAGCTGTGAATTCTGCCTACTATACCCAGACACTGAGGAAAACTAACGTGCTCTGGTTCCTGTAGTTATCATAGGTATTACCTGGACAGAAATGCTGTTATGTAAAACCTTTCTTTGAGGAGAACTTGCTCTTGTGAAGGAAACATCAAAGGATCATCAGATTGGCAAGGTTGCTGACTTTGTCTTCTTCTCCCTAGAGGATGGTTCGGCCAGCTCATAGGTTAAGGCCTACTGGTCAGGAATAGCCCCTAGAGCATGCGGCCCTTGTAGGGACCTTCCAAAGGACAAATGCTTACAAACAACTGCAGCCCAGCCAGACCTGGCTCAGGCTTCTCATCTGTAGAACTGTAAATAATAAATGTTCGTTGTTGTAAGTTACTAACTTTGTGACAATTCATTACAGTAGCAATACGTGTCAGTGTTTGAGCACCCTCCTTGGGCCAGGTCCCTGGGGTGACATGCTAGCAAAATGTGGCTGGAGGCAGGATGGGTTCTGGAAGCTATTGTATGCGCGTTTGATTTGGAATGGAGGTAAGTCTGCCTGCCCAGAATGCAGAATTCCATCCTCCTTTCAACATATCCCTGATGACTATGTGTGTGCAGCGTGTGAGCAGAGCATGAGATGGCAGGAATGGAAAAACAGGAAGGCAACAATGACAGCAGCAACAAGAAATGGGCACAGGATGGGCATGGTGGCTCACGCCGGCAATCGCAGCACTTTGGGAGGCCAAGGTGGGGGGATCACTTGAAGCCAGGAGTTCAAACCAGCTTGGGCAACATAGAGAAACCCCATTTCCAAAAAAAACAAAAACAAATGGGTGCAAAATGAGGCAAGGAAGCACAGAGGGAAAAGAGCTCCTGGTTATTTGACATGTGAGTCACATAAAGATGATAGGGGACCTTGGGGCCAGGGTTTTTGTTTTGTTTTTTTCATCTATCAGAACATGTCTTTATTGATCTCCTTTTCCCCCCAAGGATCTTCTCATCTTTTCATTGGGCACAGAATTATGACTTTACTTTTTCTTACAGCATTGAAAAGTTGTCTTTCTTTTTTCTTTTCTTTTTAAATTCTATTTTAAGTTCCGGGATACATGTGCAGAATGTGCAGGTTTTGTTACATAGGTATTACGTGTGCCATGGTGGTTTGCTGCACCTGTTGACCCATCCTCTAAGTTCCCTCCCCTCAGCCCCCACCGTCCAACAGGCCCTAGTGTATATTGTTCCCCTCCCTGTGTCCAGCTGTTCTCATTGTTCGACTCCCACTTATGAGTGAGAACATGTGGTATTTGGTTTTCTGATCCTGTGTTAGTTTGCTGAGGATGATGACTTCCAGTTTCATCCACGTCCCTGCAAAGAACATAATCTCATTCTTTTTTATGGCTGTGTAATATTCCATGGCGTATATATATCACATTTCCTTTTTCTTTCTTTTTCTTTTTTTTGAGACAGAGTCTCATTCTGTCGCCAGACTTGAGTGCAGTGGCACGATCTTAGCTCACTGCAACCTCTACCTCCTGGGTTCAAGCGATTCTTCTGCCCCAGCCTCCCAAGTAGCTAGGACTGCAGGTGTATACTACCAAGCCCAGCTAATTTTTGTATTTTTAGTAGAGACAGGATTTTACCATGTTGGCCAGGATGGTCTCGATCTCTTGACCTCGTGGTCCACCCGCCTTAGACTCCCAAAATGCTGGGATTACAGGCGTGAGCCACTGTGCCTGGCTATATACCATATTTTCTTTATCCAGTCTATTATTGATGGGTATTTGGGTTGGTTCCATGACTTTGCTGTTGTAAATAGAGGGGTAGGGTCTCAAGGGGGAAAATGTCTCAAGGGAGCAGCATCAGCTTTCAAAGGGGGAGCTTTGCTCGGTGAGGAGACTATAGTTGCATGGATTTGGGGCTTTTGTTTTGGTTTCAAACACTGGCTGAGAAAACATCCCTTACTAAGACTATCTGGAGTCTTCCTGACCCCACAGGATGTCCCATGGTTGGGAATGGGGAATGCAGGGAGGCGACCAAGACACTTTGCCAGAAGCAGGACCAACTATGTAATTTGTAGGGCCCTGTACAACATGAAATATAGCATCCCTATTCAATGATTATTACAGATTTCAAGATGGTGATAGCAGCACATTTAACCAAGCATGAGGCTCTTCTAAGGATGGGGCACTGTGTCACTATACCAGTCACACACCTATCAAACTGACCCTGACCAGAAATAATGTACCCTGTGTGTGTCCTCACTTCTCTCTGATGTCACGAATGTTTTCAACGTCTGTTTCCCAGAGAATTGACTAAACCATAGGCCTTAGCCTGGAGGACTTACTTTCTTATCACAAAACTTGTCTTGATTGCCCTGGATATGTGATGCTGTTTGAAAGATGTTTTGCTCAATTCTTGGGGAGAATCCACATTCCAGGGGTGAGAAGGGAGTGGAGGCCGAGGAGGGGAAACTTGACACTTTCTCAGAGACTTCCCTTTCTGGTTGTGTGACCTTGGACAAGCAACTTAGATTCTTGCCATCTCAGTTCTTCATCTGTACAATGGAGATCATGTTGCTGACCCCACAGTGATGTTGTGGGACTAATTAAGGTGGTCTGTGAGAGAGCCACTGCCTGGCATGTACAAGTTAAAAGGAGGGCATTCCGGCTCCTCATCCATCCATTTTTCTGCCCACAACTAGTGGTCAGAAGTCTGCAGAAGAGCATAGGTGCAGCGTGCAGTTCAGCACAGCTCCACAGATGAGTTTTGTTTTGTTTTTGTTTTTCATCACAATGCATATTATTAAAATCTCCAAGCTACAGGTTTAACTTTAGGAAACACATATAACCTATATGGCAAAGTCAGTCCCAACAATCTACTCCCAAATGGATTTCACAGATGAACATAAATACATACCCCTCATTAACTTTCTTATTTCTGAATTCTAGAACACATAAACCATACCATTGTCACACAGACAAAGTAAGGCATAGCCTTTCTCCATACTTTGTGGAACTTCTTTTTCCTCTTGTGAGACTCCCACAAGTTAGTTTCTTTCTTTCTTTCTTTCTTTCTTTCTCTTTCTTCTTTCTTTCTTTCTTTCTTTCTTTCTTTCTTTCTTTCTTTCTTTCTTTCTTTCTTTCTCTTTCTTTTCTTTTCTTTTCTTTTCTTTTTTGAGATGGAGTCTCACTCTGTTGCCAGGGCTAGAGTGCAGTGGCGGGATCTTGGCTCACTGCAACCTCTGCCTCCCGGGCTCAAGTGATTCTTCTGCCTCAGCTTCCCGAGGGATTACAGGCACCCGCTACTAAGCCCAGCTAATTTTTTGTATTTTTAGTAGACATGGGGTTTTACCATGTTGGCCAGGCTGGTCTTGAACTCCTGACCTCGTGATTCTCCTGCCTTGACCTCCCAAAGTGCTGGGATTACAGGCATGAGCCACTGCGCCCGGCCACAAGTTTCTAGAAATGCCTCTGGTGTCTTGGACATTTCTACTCTACAGAGAAATGCACCAGAGAAAGGTGCACATTGAAAGAGGCTGGCTACTGCAGGCCTCCTCCAAGGAAGAGGTTGAGGATCCACACATGAATCCTTGGAAACTTTGAAGCTAGGAAATCCTCAGATAATCTGAAGCTAGGAAATTCTCTGATACTTTACTAGGAAATACAGGTCATGCATTTCCTAGTAAAGCCTCCAGCAGGGGTATGAACACCTCTAAGTCACTTCCCAAGGTGCTCCTCGCTCAACCACGTTCAGTTTTTCCCTACTCTCCTAGACAATCTTCACCTATTTTTAGGATGCCAACTTAAACTCTGTCAGGTCAAATTAACACAACATTCACAGATGCCTCAATGCTCTTTTTTCCACACAGCTGTGCAAACTGGGGAGGCCAAGGATATGACTGCAAAAGCGTTAAGGTTTAATGTTTGTGGATAAGCTTTCTTCCCCATGAAAACACTGTATGGCACTTAACGCTAAAGCACTTAGTCTAACACACACACAAACTCCCCACCGTATCTGGCACAGTTATGCTCCACATGCTATATTAAGTATAATTTCCTTTTTTTTTCCCCTCCAGAGAATAGTTTTTCTTCAGTCCTTAAGGACTCAGCTTCTTCCATGGGCTTTGGTGGAGATTGTGGGACAGCATGTGCAGGTGTAAATCTGGGTGAGGTTGTTCGATTCTTGGTCCTTTTGGACTCCATGAGATAAATTCCTGACTACTTTGCTGTGAATGGCACAATTCACGCAGTGAGGTAATCTCACCTACAGCTTGGAAAGCACACAGGCTTTGAAGATGCTTGCTTCAGAAATGTCTCTGAAAGCTACAGCCTCTACTGTGTTTTGAATGATGAACTAACTTTCTTTCTTTCTTTCTTTTTTTTTTTTTTTTGAGACAGGGTCTCTCTCTGTCACCTAGGCTGGAGTGCAGTGGCGTGATCACAGCTCACTGCAGCATCCACCTCCCAGGCCCAAAGTGATCCACCAGCCTCAGCCTCCTGAGTAGCTGGGTCTACAGGCATGTGCTACCATGCCTGGCTAATTTTTAATTTTTTTCTAGAGACAGTGTCTCACTATGTTGCCCAGGTTGGTCTTGAACTCCTGGCCTCAAGTGATCCTCCTGTCTCAGCCTCCCAAACTGCTGGATTACAGATAGGAGCCACT
This sequence comes from Plecturocebus donacophilus, assembly GCA_004027715.1. Lineage (NCBI taxonomy): Eukaryota > Metazoa > Chordata > Mammalia > Primates > Pitheciidae > Plecturocebus > Plecturocebus donacophilus. Next base: position 7,301 of record PVKP010056455.1, read on the forward strand.
ACACCTGGCCACAAACATCTTAATAGCCTCGTCCTTGAACTGGGTTGCATGTGGCTTGGTCCTTTTGGGCATTACCGTTGTTTCTTCTTTTTCTGTCATCTTGGAAGTGAGAACTCAAGCCCCAGATGTTCTAACTCCCCTGTTTCCCCTTATCTGCCCTCAACATGCATACACCTCACCTACACCCGAACCTGTGCCGATGCTTGCCTAGGCCATACCCAAGAGCCATTGAACAAGCCATTGGACTGAGCTTCCATAGCCCCAGCCATGCTCAGAATCCATGCCTACAGGCAGCTCCCAGCCCAGGCTTGAGTGAAATGAGTGAACATGGGAGGGAAGCAACTGTGCTCCAGCGAATCTGGGGAAATAGCCACAAACTCACCCCAACCAATGCTTGCCACCTCTTTCCCAACAGGCTGTTTGCTGGCAAGAGGCTGAAGCAGTGGCTTTGCTTCTGTCCACCCTGTCCTGGCTGAGCCGGAGGTGCTAATGAGCAAATGAGCAGTGAAGTGGCAGGCTGCGGGGGAGAGGGAGGGAGCCAATGGTCTGAACTCCTTGGGCTAGAGAATCCGGAACATGCCAGAGGAAAGACTGGCCGCTGCGGAGAGTGGGCCCTTGGTGAGCTGAGGGCAGTCAGGCAGGGCACGATTAGTTGCAGGGAATGGGTTTAAGGACTTCTCCCCTATTAGTGCCTCTAAAGCTTTGCTGATGTCAAATTCCACATTCCTCCGTCAGTCTCAAAGCTGGTATCAGTCACTTTAATTGGAATCCTGGGAAGACAGAGTGGGTAGAAGAAAAGCGGGCAGGGTGGGAGAGAAACAAAGCCAAGAGACTTTGTGTCTATGTAACAGTTTTCTTCAGACAATAAATGCCTCTTACATGCTGGGAGGAGCAAAGGGTGGAGGAAGAGGGAAGGTCACTTTTCTCCCAGGGAGAAGTGGTTTGTGGGTTTCTGTGCTCAAAACCTGGGGCTACTCTTTCTTTTTGAGGAATTTTATCTTACATTTTAGAAATTAAGAAGTACTTGTTCATTGTTGACAGCCTAGAAAACACAAGCAAGCAAAAGAAAAATAAAAAAAGTTACTTGTATCTCCCCATTTTAGAGATTACTATTATTAACATTTTGGGCTATAGTTTTTTTAGCTTTTTTTTCTCTATGCACAACTCATCTCACAATCTGTAATTATACTATAATCTTGTTATCTGTTTTTCCACCTGTTATTGCATCATAGCCATCTTTTCATGTAGATATGGATCATGGATTGGTGTTTTATTTTGTTTTTTGAGATGGAGTCTTGCTCTTGTCACCCAGGCTGTAGTGCAGTGGTGCAGTCTTGGCTTACTGCAACCTCCGCCTCCTGGGTTCAAGCAATTCTCCTGCCTTAGCCTCCTGAGTAACTGGGATTATAGGCACCCACCACTACATCCAGCTAAGTTTTGTATTTTTAGTAGAGATGAGGTTTTACCATGTTGGCCAGGCTGGTCCTGGACTCCTGACCTCGTGATCCGCCCATGTTGGCCTCCCAAAGTGCTAGGATTACAAGTGTGGGCCCCATGGATTGTTTTTTAAATGGTAGTATCATATTCCAAGGTTTAGATGTACTTAACCCCCATTGTTGCAAATTTAGGTTTTTTTGTTGTTGTTGCAGTGTTGCTGTTATCAGGCTACATCCTTTGTAGCTTCATCTTCATACACATCCTTAGTAATTTCCTTAGAATAAATTTCTAGATGCTTTTCCATACGATATATATTTTTTTTGAAAGAAAGAAAAAGAGAGAAAAGAAGAAAGAGCGAAAGAAAGAAAAAAAGAATGAGAGAGATAAAGAAAGAGGAAGAGAGAGAGGGAGAGAGAACGGGATTCTTGTTTTATTGCCCAGGCTAGAATGCAGTCTAAAAATGGGTATTAAAAACCTCTTTTATGCCCATAATTGTGCTTAACAATGGAGACAGGAAGGAATAAGGGATGAAAATAACAAACAAGCAGCCAACCAATATTTTATTTAAACCTGTGAGATGCTATGCAATTGCTGAGGAGTGATTTACTTCCAATTATGTGGTCACTTTTAAAATAGGTATAATGTGATACTGAGAAAAATGTATGTTTTGTGGATTTGAGGTGGAGAGTTCTGTAAATATTTGTTAAGTTTACTTGTTCCAGGTCTGAGTTCAAGTCCTGGATATCCTTGTTAATTTTCTATCTCGTTGATCTGTCTAATATTGACAGTGTAATGTTAAAGTCTCCCACTATTATTGTGTGGGAGTCTAAGTTTCTTTGTAAGTCGTTAAGAACTTGCCATATGCATCTGGGTGCCCCTGTATTGGGTGCGTATATATTTAGGATCATTAGCTCTTCTTGTTACATTGGTCCTTTCACCACCATGTAATGTCCCTCTTTGTTTCTTATAGTCTTTGTTGCTTTAAAGTCTGTTTTATCAGAGACGAAAATTGCAGCTTCTGTGTTTTTTTTTTTGTTGTTGTTGTTGTTTTTCTCTCCATTTGGTTGGTAAATCTTCCTCTATCCCTCTGTTTTGAGTCTTTGTGTATCTTTGCATGTGAGATGGGTCTAGATACGGATACCGATGGGTTTTAGCTTTTTATCCAATTTGCCTATCTGTGTCTTTTGAGTGGGGCATTTAGTCCATTTAAATTTAGGATTAATATTGATATATGTGAGTTTGATATTGTCATTTAATGCTAGCTGGCTGTTTTGCCCATTAGTTGATGTAGATTCTTCATTATGGTGATGCTCTTTACCTTTTGGTATGTTTTTGGAATGGCTGATACTGGTTGTTCCTTTCTATGTGTAGTGCTTCTTTCAGAAACTCTTGTAAAGCAGGCCTGGTGGTGATGAAATCTCTGAGTACTTGCTTGTTCGCAAACAATTTATTTTTCCTTCACTTATGAAGCTTAGTTTGGCTGGATGTGAAATTCTGGGTTGAAAGTTCTTTTCTTTAAGGATGTTGAATGTTGGCCCCCACTCTCTTCTGGCTTGTAGGGTTTCTGCTGAGAGATCTGCTGTGAGTCTGATGGGCTTCCCTTTGTGGGTAACCCGACCCTTCTCTCTGGCTGCCTTTAGCATTATCTCCTTCATTTCAACCCTGGTGAATCTGACAATTATGTGCCTTGGGGTTGCTCTTCTTGAGGAATATCTTTGTGGTGTTCTCTGTATTTCCTGGACTTGAATATTGGCCTGCCTTGCTAGGTTGGGGAAGTTTTCCTGGATAATATCCTGAAGAGTATTTTCCAGCTTGGATTCATTCTCTTCGTCACA
>PVKP010056456.1:0-10572 GCA_004027715.1 Plecturocebus donacophilus
CAGAGAATGGTTGTCTTCAATCTTTTACTCAGCTCCTTACATGGGTTTTGGTGGGGGTCGTGGGGCAGCACCCGCAGGTCTAAATCGGGGTGGGGGTGTTCGGTCCTTGCGGGCTTCACGAGATCGATTCCTGACTACTTTGCTGTGAATTGCACAACTCACACAGTAATGTAGCTTCACATAGAGCTTGGGAAGTACACAGGCATCAAAGACGCTCGCTTCAGAAATATCCCTGACTGCTGCGGCCTCCACTATGTTCCGAATGACGAATTTTTTAATGGCCTTGTCCTTGGGCACGCATCGGGCACAGTTAGTGCAGCGAATAGGCTGAACATGGCCGCGGCCCTTTTTGGCACGACCGTTGTTCCTTCTTTTCTTTGTCTGCATCGGGATGGAAAACCATCTCCAAAGCTAGCAGCGAAAAAAGCGTCTTTATGTAATCTTAACTGTCTTGGACACAGCTTTTCATTCAGCTCAGAGAACTTTCTAGAGTAGAGTTTCCCTCATATTTCTGTAATTACAGTCACTTTCGGAGAACAACGGAAGGTACCAGACCTATTTTTTCCTGTCCTAAGCAGGATTTAGGTATTCTCTAGGAGTCCCAGGTCCTTTTGATAAAAATAAATATTACTTTAGCCAAAAATCTAGTTTCCAGGTTTACATATGAGAGTTTGAGGGTTAGTGCTATTGTTGCTTTTGGAATGCTTTTTGTAGTGACTTGTAGTGCCAGAAAATGTATGTATTACCAAATTTATAATTTGACCTCATCCCACTCCCAGTTTAACACAGTAAAGTATTTCACTCAAGATCACAGAATATATACACACATATAATTAAAGTATTGCAGTTTAGGGAAGCATTCAGGGAAAGGGCTATATTTTGGAATTTTTGGAGATCTTTTTCAAAGGATCTCTAAGCTGCTATGTACTTGTCTTAGTGAGCTTCGGCCACTATAACAGAATACTATAGACTGGTTAGTGTGAAAAAGAGACATTTATTTGTCATAGTTCTAAAGGTTGGAAGTCTAAGATAAGGGTGCCAGCATGGTCATATTCCACTGAGGGCTTTCTTCTAGCCTTTCAGATGGCTGCCTTCTTGGGAATTCTTTGGTTTCTTCTTATAATTCCATCATGAGGACCCCATTCTCATACCTCATACTAAACCTAATTACCTCCCAAACTTGACCTCCAAATACTGTTGCATTGGAGGTTAGGGCTTCCACAGATGAATTTTGAGGAGATACAAACATTCACTCCCTAACAGTACTATAAATGAAGTCAGGGACTCTGATGGTGTCTTTATCACAGAACCTTACATTTTCTTTGCCTTTGCCTTAACATAACTCTGTTTGCTCACCTAAGAAGATCTTGGGATTTAATTAACAGCTCTATCATCTCTTCCTCAACTCTAAAAGGTTGTTGTGTCTTCACATACAATGTACACACAATGTGTACTTTAAAAGCTTTTATTTCATTGCTCACATTGTCTTTTGCTCTCTTAGACATAACTTTTTATTCAGTCCAGAGAATTTTTTAGTATAGAGCTCACCTCAAGAATATAACTGCCTTTGAAAATATAATATTTACAAAATTATTTTTTCTTTTCTTATTTATTTTTTATACTTTAAGTTCTGGGGTACATGTGCATATCATAAAGATTTGTTACATAGGTATACGCGTGCCATGTTGGTGGTTTGCTGCATCCATCGCCCCATCATCTACATTAGGTATTTCTCCTAATGCTATCCCTCCCCAACCCCCTACTCCCTGCTATTTCCCCCCAGACCCCACTCCCCAGGCCTCAGTGTGTGATGTTCCCCTCCCTGTAATCCATGTCTTCTCATTGTTCAACACCCACTTATGAGTGAGAACATGTGGTGTTTGGTTTTCTGTTCTTGTGATGGTTTGCTGAGAATGATGGTTTCCAGTTTCATCCATGTACCTGAAAAGGATGTGAACTTATCCTTTTTATGGCTACATAGTATTCCATTGTGTATATGTGCCACATTTTCTTTATCCAGTGTATCACTGATGAGCATTTGGGTTGGTTCCAAGTCTTTACTATTGTGAACAGTGCTGCAATAAACATACATGTGCATGTGTCCTTATAATAGAATGATTTGTAATCTGTAGGGTATATACCCAGTAATAGGATTGCTCAGTCAAATGGTATTTCTATTTCTAGATCCTTGAAGAATCACCACACTGTCTTCCATAATGGCTGAATTAACTTACTCTCACACTAACAGTGTAAAAGTGTTCCTATTTCTCCACAACCTCTCCAGCATCTGTTGCCTCCAGATTTTTAAATGATCACCATTCCAACTGGTGTGAGGTGGTATCTCAATGTAGTTTTGATTTGCATTTCTCTAATGACTAGTGACTGATGATCTTTTTTTCATATGTTTGTTGGCTGCATAAATGTCATCTTTTCAGAAGTGTTTGTTTATATCCTTTGCCCATTTTTGATGGGGTTGTTTGTTTCTTGTAAATTGGTTTAAGTTCTTCATAGATTCTGGATATTAGCCCTTTGTCAGACGGGTAGATTGCAATTTTTTTTTCCCATTCTGTTGGTTGCTGGGTCGCTCTAATGATAGTTTCTTTTCATGTGCAGAAGCTCTTAAGTTTAATTAGATATCATTTGTCAATTTCGGCTTTTGTTGCCATTGCTTTTGGTGTTTTAGTCACGAATTTCTTATCCATGCCTAGATCCTAAATGTTATTGCCTAGGTTTTCTTCTAGATTTTTATGGTGTTAGGCCTCATGTTTAAATCTTTAATCCATCTAAAGTTAATTTTTGTATAAGGTGTAAGAAAGGGATTCAGTTTCGGCTTTTTGCAAATGGCTAGCCAGTTTCCCCAACACTATTTATTAAATAAGTAATCCTTTCCCCATTGCTTGTATTTGTCAGGTTTCTCAAAGATCAGATGTTTGTAATTATGTGACATTCTTTCTGAGGTCTCTGTTCGATTGGTCTTTATCTCTGTTTTGGTACCAGTACCATGCTATTTTGATTACTGTTGTCTTGTAATATAGTTTGAAGTCAGGTAGCATGATGCCTACAGTTTTTTTTTTTTTTTTTTTTTTTTTTGCTTAGGATTGTCTCGGCTATGTGGGCTCTTTTTTGATTCCATATGAAGTTTAAGATGGTTTTTTCCAGTTAAGTGAAGAAAGTCATTGGTAGCTTGATGGAGATAGCATTGAATCTATAAATTAATTTGGGTGGTGTAACCATTTTCATGATATTAATTCTTCCTAACCATGTGCATGGAATGTTTTTCCATTTGTTTGTGTCCTCTCTTATTTCTTGAGCAGTGGTTTGTAGTTCTCCTTGAAGAGGTCCTTCACATCCCTTGTTAGTTGTATTCCTACGTATTTTATTCTCTTTGTAGCAATTGTGAATGGGAGTTCTCCCATGACTTGACTCTCTGTTTGTCTGTTATTGTTGTATAGGAATGCTTGTGATTTTTACAGATTGATTTTGTATCTTGAGTCTTTGCCGAGGTTGTTTATCATCTTAAGGAGATTTGGGGCTGAGATGATGGGGTCTACTAAATATGCAATCATGTCATCTGCAAACAGGGACAATTTGATGTCCCCTCTTCCTATTTCTTTCTCTTACCTGATGGTCCTAGCCAGAAATTCCAACACTATGTTGAATAAGAGTGGTGAGAGGGGGCATCCTTGTCTTGTGCCAGTTTTCAAAGGGAATGCTTTCAGTTTTTGCCCATTCAGTATGATATTGGCTGTGAGTTTGTCATAAATAGCTCTTATTATTTTGAGATATGATCCATTGATACCTAGTTTATTGAGAGTTTTTAGCATAAAGTGCTGTTGAACTTTGTTGAAGGCCTTCATCTATTGAGATAATCATGTGGTTTTTGTTTTTGGTTACCTTTATGTGATGGATTATGTTTATAGATTTGTGTATGTTGAACCAGCCTTGCATGCCTGGGATGAAGCCTACTTGATCATGGTGGGTGTGATCAAATTTTTGATGTGCTATTGGATTCATTTTGCCAGTATTTTATTTAAGATTTTTGCATCAATGTTTATAATGGATATTGGCCTGAAATTTTCTTTTTTAGTTATGTCTCTGCCAGGTTTTGGTATCAGGGTGATGTTATTCTCATAAAATGAGTTAAGGAGGATTCCATCTATCTGTATTGTTTGGAATAGTTTCAGAAGGAATGGTACCAGCTCCTCTTTGTACATCTGGTAGAATTCAGCTATGAACCGGTCTGGTCATGGACTTTTTTTGGTTGATAGGCTATTAATTGCTGCCTCAACTTCAGACCTTGTTATTGGTCTATTCAGGAATTCAACTTCTTCCTGGTTTAGTCTTGGGAGGGTATAAGTGTCCAGAAGTGTATCCATTTCTTCTAGATTTACTGGTTTATATGCATAGTGTTTGTATAATCTCTGATGGTAGTTTGTATTTCTGTGGGATCGGTGGTGATATCCCCTTTATCATTTTTTATTGAATCTATTTGAATCTTCTCTCATTTCTTTTTTATTAGTCTGGCTAGTGGTCTATTTTGTTGATCTTTTTAAAAAAACCAGCTCCTCTCCTGGATTTATTGATTTTTTGAAGGGTTTTTTTTATGTCTCTATCTCCTTCAGTTCTGCTTTGATCTTAGTTATTTCTTGCCTTCTGCTAGCTTTTGAATTTGTTTGATCTTGCTCCTCTAGTTCTGTTAATCATCACATTAGGGTGTCGATTTTATATCTTTCTTCGCTTCTCTGGGGGGCATTTAGTGTTCTAAATTTCTCTCTGTACACTGCTTTAAATGTGTCCCAGAGATTCTGGTACATTGTGTCTTTGTTCTCATTGGTTTCAAAGAACATCTTTATTTCTGCCTCATTTCATTATTTATCCAGTAGTCATTCAGGAGCAGGTTGTTTAGTTTCCATGTAGTTGTGCAGTTTTGAGTAAGTTTCTTAATTCTGAGTCCTAATTTGATTGCACTGTGGTCTGAGAGACTAGTTGCTATGATTTCCATTCTTTTGCATTTGCTGAGGAGGGTTTTACTTCCAATTATGTGGTCAATTTTAGCATAACTGTGATGTGGTGCTGAGAAGAATGTATAATCTGTGGTTTGGGGTGGAGAGTTCTGTAGACGTCTATTAGGTCTGCTTGGTCCACATCTGAGTTCAAGTCCTGGATATCCTTGTTAATTTTCTGTCTCGTTGACCTGTCTAGTATTGATAATGGGATGTTAAAATCTTCCAATACTGTGTGGGAGTCTAAATCTCTTTGTAGGTCATCAAGAACTTGCTTTATGAATCTGGGTGGTCCTGTATTGGGTGCATATACATTTAGGATAATTAGCTCTTCTGGTTGCATTGGTCCCTTTACCATTAAGTAACGTCCTTCTTTGTCTCTTTTGATCTTTGCTGGTTTAAAGTCCACTTTATCAGAGGCTAGGATTGCAACCCCTGCCTTTTTTTTTGATCTCCATTTGCTTGGTAAATGTTTCTCCATTGCTTTATTTTGAGCCTATGTGTGTCTTTGCATGTGAGATGGGTTTCCTGAACACAGCACACCAATGGATCTTGACTTTTTTTTAATCCAATTTGCCAGTCTGTGTCTTTTTATTGGGGCATGTATACCATTTACATAAGCTTAATATTGTTATATGTGAATTTGATCTTGCCATTTTGATGATAGCTGGTTGTTTTGCCCATTAGTTGATGCAGTTTCTTCATAACATTGATGGTCTTTACAGTTTGCTATGTTTTTGTAGTGGTTGATACTGATTGTTCCTTTTCATGTAGTGCTTCCTTCAGGAGCTCTTGTAAGGCAGGCCTGGTAGTGATGAAATCTCTCAACAGTTACTTGTCCATAAAGGATTTTATTTCTCCTTCACTTATGAAGCTTAGTTTGGCTGGATATGAAATTCTGGGTTGAAGGTTATTTTCTTTAAGGATGTTGGATATTGGCCCCTACTCTCTTCTATCTTGTAGGGTTTCTGCCAAGAGATCCTCTGTGAGTCTGATGGGCTTCCCTTTGTGGGTAACCCGACCCTTCTCTCTGGCTGCCTTTAGCATTTTTTCCTTCATTTCAACACTGGTGAATCTGACGATTATGTGCCTTGGGGTTGCTCTTCTTGAGGAGTATCTTTGTGGTGTTCTCTGTATTTCCTACATTTGAATGTTGGTCTGCCTTATTAGGTTCAGGAAGTTCTCCTGGATAATATCCTGAAGAGTGTTTTCTAACTTGGTTTTGTTACTGTCACTTTCAGGTACACCAGTCAAGCGTAGATTTGGTCTTTTCACATAATCCCATATTTCTTGAAGGCTTTGTTCATTTTTTTTTTCACTTTTTTCTCTACTCTTGCCTTCTTCCTTTATTTCATTGAGTTGATCTTCAATATCTGATATCCTTTCTTCTGTTTGATTGATTCTGCTATTGAAACTTGTGTATGCTTCGCGGAGTTCTTGCGCTGTGTTTTTCAGTTCCATCAAGTTGTTTATGTTCTTCTATAAGCTGGTTATTCTAGTTAGCATTTCATGTAACCTTTTTTTCAAGGTTCCTAGTTTCCTTGTATTGGGTTAAAACATGCTCCTTTGGCTTGGAGAAGTTTGTGATTACCCATCTTCTGAAGCCTGCTTCTGTCAATTTGTCACACTCATTCTCCATCCAATTTTGTTCCCTTGCTGGTGAGGGGTTGTGTTCCCTTGGAAGAGAAGAGGTGTTTTGGCTTTTGGTGATTTTAGCCTTTTTGTGCTGATTCTTTCCCATCTTAATAGATTTATTTACCTTTAGTCTTTGAAGTTAGTGACTTTTGGTTGGAGTTTCTGAGTGGACATCTTTTCTGTTGACGTTGAAACTACTTCTTTCTGTTTGTTAATTTTCCTTCTAACAGTTAGACTCCTCTGCTGCAGGTCTGCTGAAATTTGCTGGAGGTCCACTCCAGACCCTTCTTGCCTGGGAATCCCCTGTGGAGGCTGCAGACCAGCAAAATTTGCTGCCTGTTTCTTCCTCTGGTAGCTGTGTGCCAAAAAGGGAACCTGCGAGATATCAGCCACAGCTCTTCTGTATGACATGTCTCCCAGTTAGGGTACATGGGGTCGGGGAGGGGGTCAGGGAGCCACTTAAGGAGGCAGCTTGTCCCTTAATGGAGCTCAAGCACTGTGCTGGGGGATCCTTGCTCCCTTCAGGGTTGCGGGGCAGGGATGTTTAAGTCTGCTGAAGCAGAATTCATAACCGCCCCTTTTCCCAGGTGCTCTGTCCCAGGAAAGTGGGGGCTTTGTAAGTCACCGATGGGCTGTTTTTTTTTTGTTTTTTGCTGGGATGCCCTGCATAGCAAGAAGGGAATCTACTTGACAGTCTGCCTGCAGAGGCCTCCACCGAGCTGCTGTGTAAACTTCCCAGCAGCTTTGTTTACACAGGCAATGTTGAAACCGCTTACTGGGCTCTGCCCAGCTGCTGTGTAAACTTCCCGGTGACTTTGTTTATACAGGCAATGTTGAAACCCCTTAGGGAGCCTCAGTAATGGTGGACGCCCCACCCCCTACCAAGCTCCAACTTCCCAGGTTGAGCTTAGACTGCTGTGCTGGTTGTGAGAATTTTAAGCCAGTGGATTTTAGTTTGCCAGTCTTCATGGGGTTGGGACCTGTAAGCCAGCTCGCTTGGTTCTCTGGCTTCAGTCCCCTTTTTCAGGGGAATGTGTGGTTCTGTCTCGCTGGCATTCCAGGTGCCACTTGACTAAAACTGCTGCCCAGTTTTGTGCTGGAAACCCAGGCGCTTGCATTGTAGGCGCCGGATAAAGTCTCCTGGTCTGTGGGTTGTGTAAACCATAGGAAAATTTAGTATCTGAACCAGAGTGCCAGAGTGTCCAGAAAAGTCCCTAATGGCTTCCCTTGGCTGGGAGAGACAGTTCTCTGGCCCCTTGCACCTCTTGGGTGAGGCTGTGCCCCACCCTGCTTTGGTTTGCCCACCTTGGGCTGTTTGCACTGTCTAACCAGTCCCAATGAGATGAACCTGGTAGTTCTCTTGGCAATGTGGAGATAACTCATCTTCTGGTGCACTCTTGCTGGGAACTGCAGACTGGAGCTGTTCCTATTCAGCCATTTTGGCTTTTTATTGGGGCATGACAATTATTTGTTTTAAGGCATTGCTAATTTTTTTTTGTCTAAATGAAAGAAAAGAAACAAATTGAGAAATTCCACATTACACACTGATCTAGTGATCTCAACATACTTATGGGTTTCTACTAACTATTGTACTGTTTTGGGGCATTGCTTTCTCAATTTCCTTTTTTTCTTTTTTACATCATCTCTTTGAATAAATCAAAGGAAACCCCGTCTTTGAAAAAGACTTCTTCTTTTGAGTTAACTGTCTTATATTGGGAACCTTCTAACCTCACTAGAATAAGTAACATTGGTGTTCAGTCTCAAGTATTTCTGAACATATTCCTCTATTCACAGTAATATACTCTGGGGGAAAAAATAGAACAAGTTCTTGCCCTCCTGACCATTGAACAGGAGACTAATTATATAATGGGGCTAGAAAAACCTCAAAGTAAACGTGAGTACTTTCCTTTCAATTTCAAAGAAGCAGATGGAATTATAACTAAATTTAAAAGATATGAATTGATGGTAGTTTTAAAGATTATTGATGATGATGGGGAGAAGGAGGTGGAAGTAAAAAAATGATGTTGGTGAAGAGGAAGGACATACAGTCAAATAAGTTGGATAACAGAAACTTCTTTATACAAATGTAGATGTAAATGTATCAATAAATACTGATTACATGCTTATTTAATTACTATATAGAATGTCATTGTGTGGAGTGACCATAAATTAGAATTTCCACTATTGATGATAAAAATGTAAATATTAGATTCCAGTATGTTTTTTTCTATTTTGAAAAGTACTGCAATGAATATCTTTTAACATAAATAAGTTCAATTATTTCTATAGGATAGATACCTATAATTGAAATTATTGTGGCAAATGTAATGTATTGAAAAATGGTGAAATGCTACTAAATTGATCTTTCTAAAAGGCTTTCCTAATTTTACAGTCCAGGCAACAGCATTTGTTTTCTCATCAAGAGCACTTATTTCCCCTCAGCCTTGCCAACACTGCATGTATTTAATTTACTTAAAAAATCTTATATGTAAAAAGTTACACCACAAACTTTTAGTTTACAGCCCACTAATTGGGAATATTTTTGTTTGATTAGTGTCTATTTACAATTTCAGCAAATTAAAATTTCAGCAAATTTCCTGCTCAACGTTTTGCTGTTTTCTAGTTGATTTTGAAATTCTCTATACAGTCTGGATATTAATACTATTACATGAATTTTCTTTCATATGTTCCTTATCTTTAATATTGTTTGTGTTATATAGAAGTTTTAATTTTTATGTACCCAAATTACCAATTTTAATGGCTTTTGGATTTTGTATCTTACTTACAAAATTCTTTTTATTCCAAAATTACTGAAAAACTTACATTTTTCTTTCTTATTTATTCATCAATAAGTTCTAAAGTTGATTTATTTGGAGAAAATATTTACGCTTTTTCTAGATCTAAAATATGTTGTTTGCTTTCATTTTTAGATGCCTCCTTGGTAAAAAATTAGCTTCCCTAGCTTGTCTTTGAGAAGAGTTTAATCTCCATTTGTCTTTTAGTCCTAATGGAAGGAGGCATGCATTTCCAGCTGATTCCTTGGATTATTGCTATAGTTTTCATCTTACTTCTCAGTTCCTGTTTTATTGCCAGTTGTTTGGGTAAGTTATTAGCCAAAGTAGAACATTTCTTCAATTATTTTTTCCAAACATCTTTTCTGAAGTGGCTCTAAGCCTTTTGCTATCTTGATTTTTCTTAACATAATGTATCTATAATGTCTTCAGGGTCTTGTGTTCAATATTCAGAGCTACATTGTTTGCCTTCTGTCTTTTGATGGTGTTACCTTGTGATAGAGAAAGAAAGATGGAATTTAAATCATTTTCTGTACATGTAAAAGGTAGTTACTATAGTAAATTTCTGCCCATTTTAGACTGGGATTACAAAGGGATACAACTTATGAGTGAAGAGTAAGCAGCAGAAAAATAACTTTCAGATAGACTGGCTTTGAAAAGAACAAGGTTGGAAGAATTGTTCTCTCTCTTTCTCTCCCTCTCTTTCTTTTTTTCCTTTCTTTCAACCTCTTTATTGATATAAAATTGACATATAAAAAACTGCACATATTTAATGTATACATCTCAATTTGGGAGATAAGTATACACCATTGAAACCATCACCATCGTTAAAGCCATTGGAAGACATTCTTTCTGATATCAAGCCTAAAATAATTAAAGTAATGTGGTATAGGTGCAAGACAAATAGACTAGAGGAAAATAAAGGAGAGCTTGGTTACAGATCCTGCATGTATATAAGACTCTTCATATAGAACAAAAGACAATATCTCAGAGTTATCGGGAAAGAATGGTTTTATTTAATTAATGTTGCAGAGCCCATTGATTCTTTATATTTAAAAGATGAAATTGGTGGAGAGAGAGCCAAGATGGCGGATCACTAGCAGCTCAGGATTGCAGCTCCCAGTAAAAGCGCAGAGAGCCAG
>PVKP010056457.1:0-10578 GCA_004027715.1 Plecturocebus donacophilus
TTTTTTTTTTGAGACGGAGTCTCACTCTGTTGCCCAGGCTGGAGTACAGTGAAGCGATCACAGCTCACTGCAACCTTCGCCTCCTGGGTTCAAGCGATCCTCCGGCTTCAGCTTTCCAAACAGCTGTGATTACAAGTATGCACCACCATGCCGGCTAAAATTTCATATTTCTAGTAGAGATGGGGTTTCACCATGTTAGCCAGGCCAGGGTCTTGAACTCCTGACCTCAGGTGATCCACCTGCCTTGGCCTTCCAAAGTGCTGGGATTACAGGTGAGAGCCACCACACCTGGCCCACTGTAGTAACTATTTTTTGTTTAAGTGACGGGTCTCACCATGTTACCTAGGCTGCAATACAGCGGTTCTTCACAATAATAGCTCACTGCAACCTCCAACTCTTGGGCTGAAGTGATCCTCTCACATCAGCCTCCAGAGTTGCTGGGACTACAGGCAACTGCCACCATGCCCAGCTAAATTTTATAAAAATTTTTAGAAATAGGAGTTTCACCATGTTGCCCCCAGGCTAGACTCGTGAGTTCAGGTGTCTTCCCACCTCCATCCCCTGAGTTAGCTGGAACTACAGGTGCACACCACCATGCCTGGTGAGAAAATACTCTTAATTCCATTTAGGTTCATATAAAGATCTAACTTCAGAGGAGTTTTCTTGATAGAACAAAAGTGTAGGAGACTTTTCAGTAATACAGACTGAATTATTCACCAAAACTATATTGACTATAGATGACAGAACTAAAAAGGAGTAAATCAGGGTCAGTTTAATGTTTAATTAGCTATTTAGAGACCAAAAGAAATCAAAAAATCTTATTTAAAATATTTTAATTTCTAAAAAAGTTTAAATCATATTAAAATTTAAACAACTCCACTGTACAGTACTTGACAACCCATGTCAACAAACTGAAAGGTAAAACAAATCAGTACATCAGTTCTGTTTACTTTCTAAGCTTAATAATGTACAGACTCTTGCTCCTGAAGATGCAAAAATCAGTAATGCTGAAATATTAAAATAGGAATCTGAAACAGAATGAATTCAATCTGATCAAATCTAATTAACTGAAATTTTCATTTTATTCAGTTGTGAATAAAACAGCAGCTACTATTTCATCCAATATGCCAATGATATCAACTTCAGAAGACATGATCTGTCTGGCTTGTGCAAAACAAGAACAGCTATCTTTTGCTGAAAGGATGTGAGTTTTTCAAACTTGGTTTTCATGTCACAGTTTCCAAATAAATAAACTGCTCTGCCAAGTGTCCTGACAGTCTAGTCGTTATACCTGCCTTCCAGCCTGTCGTCATACAGCCATTTATGAGCATACTCTTTGGAAGACTGTATAGTTTCAAAAAGTCGTTTGAAGTCTTGAGGGTACAAGTTAGTTACTTTCTCTTCTTTCTTTTTTCCTATTTGCATCAATATATCATTTGCATCAAGTGGAGTCAATGAACTGCAAAATAAATACAAAGTAAATGTGCTTAATTCTTTTTCATGCATCTATCAGTTAATGGAGACAAAAATGGCTTCCAAGTGGAATTTAAAATGTCTAACAGGCATACAGAGTGCTATAACGGGCACGGGAGAATCAGCAGGGAAGAGGATGGGAGGAGGGTGAGGGACAAAAAGCCACCTACTGGGTACAATGTACACTATTTGGGTGATGGGGACACTAAAAGCCCATACTTCATCACTACATAGTTCATGCATGTAGCCAAAAAACCACTTGTATTCCCAAGGCTATTGAAATAAGAAAACAAACAAACACAAAAAGCCTAACTTATTATATATAAGCAATCTTATTTAGTTTAAGAGATTGCAATAACTTTATGTTTATTTCTAAAGTTTCATGGCTAACCTATAATGAAAGTATTAATAGCAGGTTTAGGTTTTAACATATTGTAATCGATTTTTACACAAAATTCGAGTTTAATCGCTATCCTTTAAAAAAATTATTCTGCCTGCCTCTTTCATCCTTTTCCTTTCTGCAAAAAAATATTCTTAACTTTTTTCAGTTCATGTCAAAGTTCAGTAAGCACAAACAGCAGAAGTTGCCGTTAGGCAGTTTACAAAGAGGGAATCACTTCACATTTTGATGTAACTGTCATTGGTCAATTAATTATAAATCAGCAAACTTCCTTATACAGTCATGCACTGCTTCATGATGGAGGTATGTTCTGAGAAATGCACTGTTCGGTGATTTCACTGTTGCTTGAACATCTTACAGTGTACTTAAAACGAACCTAGGTGGTATAGCCTACTACATACTTAGGATGTGGCATAGCTATTGCTCCAAGGCTACAAACCTGTGCAACATATGACTGTACTGAATACTGTAGGCAACTGTAACACGATGGTAAGCATTAGAAAAGATGAAGTAAAAATAGAGCATTAGAACCTTATGCAACCTCTATTGCACATTTGGTCTACCACTGACTGAAATGTCACTATGAGGTATATAACCGTATATCAGCTTAGCAAGAAACCATCAATAAGCCTCTGACAACAATAAGTAAACAACTGCAAAAAAATATTTTGGGCTGGGTGTGGTGGCTCACACCTGTTATCCCAGCACTCGGGGAGGCTAGGTGGGAAGATCATGTGAGCCCAAGAGTTCAATGCTATCCTAAGCAACAAAGTGAGACCCCATCTCTACAAAAAATGTAAAAGGTTAGCTACGCATAGTGGTGGGCACAGGAGTCCCAGCTACTCAGGGAAGAGGCTAAGGCAGGATCACTTGAGCCCAGGGGTCTGTGGTTGCAGTGAGCTATGACTGTGCCATTGCCCTCCAGACTGGGCAACGGATGAGACTCTGTCTCTCAAATCCCAATACTTTTTGATATAGAATAGAATCTTGGTAGCACGTTTCTAACCCACTGAGAGTACCAGAAGCATTCTTAACATTTTGCACCATGATTTATTACATTTATTCCTTATTTCCGTATTTTCTTGTTATTTTCATTCAAACTAGCCACCACAAAGTGGCAAGATAAAAAATAATAGATTGCCTTTTACTAATCTATTACCGCTTCTTTTTTTAGAGATAGTCTTGCTGTGTCACCCAGGCTTGTCTCAAACTCTTGGTGACCCTCTCTGCCTCCCAATTCTTTTTTTTTTTTTTAGAGACAAGATCAACTTGCTGTGTGTCCCACATGGGAGTGCAGGTGAGTTCATAGCTCACTACAGCCTCCAACTCCTGGCCTCTTCAAGTGTCCTCCTACCTTGGCCTCACAAAAAGTGCTGGGATTAAAGGCATGAGCCACTGCACCCGGGCTTTTGCCACTTTTAACATTTATTTTTACATAAATGTTGTCCAGTCAACAGCGCATTCAAATTAGTTATATGATCAAATTAGTTAAAATAATTATTTTAACATTTTACTCATCCTCTGGCAATACTCTGGGCCATGGGCTGCGGATTACAAGGCATGATGCGCAACTTACAGAGCCGCATGTGTCAGTCCTAGACACAAACGACACGTACGGCCAGGCGCAGTGGCTCACGCCTGTAACCCCAGCACTGTGGGAGGCCAAGCCGGGTGGACTGCTTGAGGCCAGGAACTCGAGACCAGCCTGGGGAACACCAGGAAACCTCATCTCTACAAACACTGGCGTACAATTTGTAAATACAAAATATAAATCTAGAAATTCTATATTTTTACAAATACAAACATTAGCCAGGTATGGTGGTGCATGCTCGTTAGTCCTAGCTACTTAGGAGGCTGAGGTGGGAGGATCGCTTGAGCCTGGGAGGTCAAGGCTGCAGTGAGCTGAGACTGTGCCACTGCACTCCAGCCTGGACAACATAGTGAGACCCTTCCTCTAACAACAACAAAAATACAGACACAAACCAAGTAGTATTACTTACAAGCTATTATTTTGACAAAGCTTTAGGTAAAAACATAAAATCTGATCCAGAGTGAGGGAACTAGGGTGGTGTAATGATCTATCCCTACTTTGGTTAAGAAACAGAGCCACTGAAGACAAGCGCTGCGAGGGAGGGAACAGTGGGCCGGCCGCCAGGCACGCTGCTCTTTCTCCACCCCAGCTCGGGACGGGCAGCGAGCGCCTCCTGTAAGATAAAGCTAGCCTCCATGCTGAAAAAGAAAAACAACTTGTAGGCATCCCTGGGCATTTTTCAAAGAAGGAAATTAAATGAACCTCACTGAGAGACTGGGGGGAAAATGTATTTTCCTCAAAATGTACATCAGGGAGAAGAAATTATTTTGAAGAAATATATGAGGGAGGCTGGGTGCCGTGGCTCACGCCTGTAATCCCAGCACTCTGAGAGACTGAGGCGGGCAGATCCTGAGGTCAGAAGTTTGAGACCAGCCTGGCCAACAGAGTGAAACCCCGTCTCTACTAAAAATACAAAAAAATTAGCTGGGTGTGGTAGTGGGAACCTGTAATCCCAGCTACTTGGGAGGTTGAGGCAGGAAAATCGCTCGAACCTGGGAGGCAGAGGTTGCAGTGAGCTGAGATCGTGCCATTGCACTCCAGCCTGGGCGACAATGAGAGACTCTGTCTCACGAAAAAAAAAAGCAATATATGAGGGAAAACATGGTACCTCAATCTGTTACCCAAGATATAAAAAACAGACCTCTAATATAAAAGAACAACCTGTGCATCAAATTGCTACTCTTTATTTGCTTTTATTCTTCTTACTTACCGTAAGTGGTCTATTAGAAGCCATTTGCGTTTCCCAAAACAATGCTTTACCATGTGAATAAATACTTGATAGCTCATAGGTGTTAAGTTCTCTGTAAATAAATTTCTACAAGGAGTAATTTGAACAAAATACAGCTTTTCTTGTGATGGTTCTAATAATTCCTGGAGAGAAGGGAAAATGAATGCATTAGTCACAAAATATTGCCAGAGTAAGACATTGTTTGCTTATTCCTTCAAGCTACCTGCTGAAAGACACAATTATCACAAGCCCTGAGAATCTTTGAATTTTCTTATTGGGTACACCCAGAACACAAAGCCCCAATTGCTCTTTACTTGAGCCATTTCTCAAGAGTTGTTTGCAATGAGTAATCTTGAGGGAAGAGAATGGTATCTCTCTTCAGGACCAAGAGCAGGCCTGTGGCCGTTTGTGGTGGCTCATGCCCGTAATCTCAGCACTTTGGGGGGCTGAGGCAGATGGATCACTTGAGCTCAGGAGTTCGAGACCAGCCTGGCCAATATGGTAAAACCTCACCTCTACCAAAAATACAAAAATTAGTCCCGAGCATGGTGGCGGACTCCTGTATCCCAGCTACTCGGGAGGCTGAGGCAGGAGAACCGCTTGAACCTGGAAGGCGGAGGCTGCAGTGAGCCGAGATCACACTATTGCACTCAAGCGCAGGCGACAGAGCAAGACTCGACGTCAAAAACAAAAAAACAAAAACACCTTGCCTAAATAACAGAATGATCACAGTCTAATTGGATTTAAGAAAAATAACATGTTGTAGTTAAATAATATACATCTCTCTAATTTTTTTAAAGAGGAGGAGGAGGATCAAAAGTCTACCCAAATACTAGTAACTCTTTTCCTTACTTAAAATTGACTTGCCCTTTATGTAATTATGCAAACAAGCATTTTAGCTATAATTTTTACCAGTCAACATTTCCATTTCACAGTTAGAATCAGTTGTTTAAGAGGCATTAGATTAATGCTGAGGATTTTTTTGTCCTAGTTCAATGGAAAAGCTTATTAATCAAACTATTTGAATATGTTAGGACATATATGGAAATACACAAAGACACTAGAGTTGGCCAGGTGCTGTGGCTCATGCCTGTAATCCCGGCACTTTGGAAGGCCAAAGCTGGAGGATGGCTTGAGCCTGGGAGCTAGAGTTTGCAGTGAGCCAAGATTGCGCCACTGCACTCCAGCCTAGGCGACAGAGTGAGACTCTGTTCCAAAACGACAACATAAAAAAGATCACTATTTTTTTGTATTTATCTTTTATAATACAATTTTGTGCATAAAGCAATTTTAAAAGATGATCTGGTCAGGCACAGTGGCTTATGCCTGTAATCCCAGCACTTTGGGAGGCCGAGGTAGGAGGATCACTTGAGCTCAGGGGTCAAGATCAGCCTGGGCAACATGGTGAAACATTGTCTCTTTAAAAAGTACAAAAATTAGTTGGGTATGCAGGCTGGGCATGGTGGCTCGTGCCTGTCATCCTAGTACTTTGCGAGGCCGAGGAGGGTGGATCACGAAGGAGTTCGAGATCATCCTGGCCAATATGGTGAAACCCTCATCTCTACTAAAAATACAAAAATTAGCCAGACGTGGTGGCGGGCGCCTGTAGTCCCAGCTACTCAGGAGGCTGAGGCAGGAGAATCGGTTGAACCCAGGAGGTGGAAGTTGCAGTGAGCCGAGATCATGCCCCAGCACTCCATCCTGGGCAACAAAGGGAGAAAAAATAAATCTCAAAAAAATAAATAAATAAAAGATTAGCTGGGTGTGGTGGTGTATGCGCCTACAGTCCCAGCTATTCCGGAGGCTGAGGCATGAGAACTGCTTAAGCCTGGAGGCAGAGGTCGCAGTGAGCTGGGACTGTGCCAGTGCACTCCAGCCTGGGTTGACAGAGTGACACCGTGTCTCAAAATAAAAAACCGACCCACCTGAAAAATTATTCTCTATTAAAAAAACTAGACATACTTATACTCATATATTCCAAAATAAGAGTGGATTAAAATAGATCTAAGACATAGGCTTAAAAGACTGAACAATATTGAACATAAGATCTGAAAGGCTATTGTCAAAATAGTAATTGATTATTAACTACAGGGGCAATGAGAGTGGAATTAAAAATAGATCTGTTGGCAAAGTGTGAAATTCCTAGCAGTTCCAGGAATGTCACTTTCGGTGGGGGAAGACAAAGCACTGTGAGCAGTGTATGATGACCGCTGCCATTTCCTACATGCTTGGTCTAGCCTCAGCAGCTTTCCCCTCATCAAGGACCGTACAGGAAAACCCACAAGACACTGAGAATTGAGTTCAACAACTTATTCTACAGTTACAAAAACACAGTGGAGCAAGGGTAGAGAAATGTGAGGTCTAGAAAGACCTTCCCTTTGTGGAGTTTAGTAAATGGCGAAACCTAACACAGGACCTTTGAAAAGCAACACTGAGGGAACAAGAAGATGCAAATCTTATTCCGCAAGCTAAAGTCCTCAGAAGGCCTCTATGAAGAAACTAGCTGAAAGCCACAAGGACAGAAGGCTTGAGATGAAAAGTCGACAGAATGAGACAAGATCAGTGGGCAAGGAGGAATTTTAGAGAAACCAAGAACTATAGCGCTGAGAGTACAATACACAGTGCAGGCGGAAGGCAGAATCAGTGCTGTGAAGACTAAGTGTGAAAAGATTCTGGGAAGAGAGAAAAATGATGAGAGCTTGATGGATACTTAAGACAAGGATCAGAGATCCAACCTAAGAACCTCAAATGTTTTTGAGTAAAAAAAAAAAAAAAAAATGCAACAAAAGCGAAAATCAAATGAGATAACATTCCTGAGCCTAAAAAAAAAAATACAGCTAGGTGCACAGACTGAAGACCTCAGCATATTCTCAGGCAAAAGCAGTGAAGAGAATACATGAAGATCCACACTGCAAAAATTTTAAAATTAGAGCCAGGCCTGGCACGGTGGCTCACATCTGTAATCCCAGTATTTTAGGAGGCCAAGGCAGGCGAATCACTTGAGGTCAGGAGTTCAAGACCAGCCTGGCCAACGTGGTGAAACCCCCACTTCTAATAAAAATACAAAAATTAGCTGGGCGTGGTGGCACAGGCTTGCGGTCCCAGCTACTCCGGAAGGCTGAGGCAGGGGAATCACTTGAACCCAGGATGCAGAGGTTGCAGTGAGCCAAGATTGCACCACTGCACTCTAGTCTGGGTGACTGAGTGAGACTCCGTCTCAAAAAAATAATAAATAAATAAAAATAAAATTAGAGCCAGGTGCAGCGGGTCATGCCTGTAATCCCAGTGATCTGGGAGGCTAAGGTAGGAGGATCACTTGAGGCCAGGAGTTCATGACCAGGCTGGGCAATATTTTCGAAATTTTAAAACAGCCACGCATGGTGGCACATGACTGTAGTCTCAGCTACTCCAGAGGCTAACGTGAGAGGATCACTTGAGTCCAGTAGTTCAAGGCTGCAGCAAGCTATGATTGTGCCACTGCCTTCAGCCTGGGCAACAGAGTAAGACTCTGTCTCTAAAGAAAAATCTTTTTTAAATAGAAGGATTTTACTCACCTTGTGCAGAACCTTAATCTTACAAGCTACTTGCCAGAGAACACTTAATACGTGATACAAGTCTGGATTTCTGGGATCTGCCATTAGTTTCTAGTAAAAGGAAAATAAAAATTGGGACATGTTATACACACCTATAATCAATCAAAATCAAATGTTGAATCTTAATAGTACTATCTTAATAGCATCTAGACATTTAAGTAAAGAAAACTAGAATTAGAAGCAAAAAGCCGGATGCACTGGTGTGCGCCTGTAGTCCCAGCTACTCAAAAGGCTGAGGCAAGGGGACTGCTTGAGCCCAGGAGTTTGGGGGGTTCAGTGTGAGATGACTGTGCCTCTGCATAACCACAGAACTTTGGCACAGGCAACAAACAGCAGGCCACGGTGGGTCACACTTTTAATTCCAGCACTTTGGGAGGCCAAGATGGGAGGACTGCTTGAGCCCAGAAGTTCAAAACCAGTCTGGGCAACACAGTGAGACCCCATCTCTTAAAAAACAACAACACACAATTGTTAGTGCTGACCTTAAAGGATGAGAGGTTACCTCAGCGAATGACAAGGCACTACAGAGAGAAGCCAAGTGTGAAAAGGTCCATGGCAAAAGCAGCATGGGCCACTGGGATACAATCCCGGCAGGAGGGAATCTCACAAAGTAGTTCCTAGTTTTCTTCTTTCCATTCCTTTGTCTAATGTCATATGCACAGCCTCACGGTTCTGAGGCCCCTGCTGTCTTCCCATGGCTAGTAAATACGTATTTACCAAATATGTCTGGGTGAGTAAATCATTTTTTCATTTTTTGTCCCACTATCCTAACCCATAGCCATACAAATGTTATTTGAGTCTTAATAGTACTATCTTAACAGCATCTAGAAATTTAAGCAGAGAAAACTAGAGTTAGATGCAAAACGCTGGATGCAGTGGTGTGCGCCTGTAGTCCCAGGTACTCGAAAGGCTTAGGCAAGGGGGCTGCCTGTGCCCAGGAGTCTGGAGCGTTCGGTGTGAGATGACGGCGCCTGTGAAGAGCCATAGCAGTCCAGCACAGGCAACACGGCAAGACAAATAAGCATTTCCTGTTAAACTGGATTAACAGATTCATAACATGAAAGATTCTGGGCAAAAGAGAAAGATTATACTCATAGCAATATCACGGTTGTCAGGAAGACCTTCCATTACAGAGAATTATTCTTTTTATTCTATTTTATGTTATTTTTGAGATGGAGTCTTGCTCTGTCACCCAGGCTGGAGTGCAATGGCGTGACCTCTGCCCACCACAACCTCTGCCTCCGGGGTTTAAGCGATTCTCCTGCCTCAGCCTCCAGAGCAGCTGGGATAACAGGTGTGTGCCACTGTGCCTAATATTTTTTTCGAGTCAGTCTCACTCTTGTCACCCAGGCTGGAGTGTAATGGTGTGATCTCAGCTCACTGCAACCTCTGCCTCACAGGTTGAAGCGATTCTCCTGTGTGAGCCTCCTGAGCAGCTGGGATTACAGGTGCCCACCACCACGTCCGGCTAATTTTTGTATTTTTAGTAGAGATGGGGTTTCCATGTTAGCCAGGCTGGTCTTGAACTCCTGACCTCAAGTGATCCGCTCACCTTGGCCTCCTAAAGTGCTAGGATCACAGGCGTGAGCCACCGTGCCCGGCCGTCTTTTTTTTTTTTTTTTTTTAAATAGAGACAGGGTTTCGCCATGTTGGCCAGGCAGGTCTCGAACTCCTGACCTCATGATCCGCCCACCTCAGCCTCCCAAAGTGCTGGGATTACAGGCGTGAGCCACCAAGCCCGGCCCTATTACAGAGAATTAAAACTAGAGTCTAAAATCCTAGGCTCGGTGTGACGGCTCACAATTGTAATCCTAGCACTTTGGGAGGCCAAGGCAAGAGAATCACTTGAAGACACGAATTCAAGACCACCCTGAACAACAAAGCATGACTCTGTCACTACAAAAATAAACAACTAGCTGGGTGGGGTGGTGTGCACATGTAGTCCTAACTACAGGGGAGGCTGAGGCGGGGGGATCACTTGAGCCCAGGAGTTTGAGGCTGCAGTGAGCTATGAATGCACTGCTACATTGAAGCCTGACCAACAGAACAAGACCCTGTCTCTCAAAAAAATATTGTTTAAATGTTTGTTTGTTTTTTTAGAAAAAGAGAAAAGGAGAAAGAAAGAAACAGCAAAAGAAAGAATAAAAAAAGAATGAAAGAGAGAAAGAAAGAGGAAGAGAAAGAGGGAGAGAGAATGGGATTCTTGTTTTATTGCCCAGGCTAAAATACAGTCTAAAAATGGGTATTAAAAACCTCTTTTATGCCAATAATTGTGCTTAACAATGGAGACAGG
>PVKP010056458.1:0-10570 GCA_004027715.1 Plecturocebus donacophilus
TCTGCCCCTCCCCTCAGCCAGCAACCC
This sequence comes from Plecturocebus donacophilus, assembly GCA_004027715.1. Lineage (NCBI taxonomy): Eukaryota > Metazoa > Chordata > Mammalia > Primates > Pitheciidae > Plecturocebus > Plecturocebus donacophilus. The sequence goes on from PVKP010056458.1 coordinate 28, forward strand.
CACACCTGGGGTCCCATCCATGTCCATGATGATTCATCATGCAGCCCTGCTTCAAGAGATTCTGGCTCTGGGGAGACCGAGTCAAGAAGCCACTGAATGGCAAGGGCAGCCAGCAGCAGGGAAGCAGGTGTGATACCCTTGGAGGTGCTTCCCACACTGGGTTCTGAAAGGTGAGGGTGGCAGCTCGATGCTTGGGAAGAATTCCTGGGCAGAAGGAATTCTGGGCTGGAGGAAGTTGGAGTGGGTAAAGGTGAACATGGAGTTCAGGGCTGATGTGTGGCTTAGGGCTGCTGTGGGCAGAGGCAGGAGGGGCAGCCCTAGAGCGGCACCAGGCCTGACGGTGAAGATGGCCTCACCATTCAGTAAACACTGAGCATGCAGAGCGCCCATGCTGGCCTGGGTGCTGGGAGTGCATCTGTGAACCACATCGACAAAGACCCCTGTCCTTGTGGGCATGACAAAGTAGAGGTAGATGCACACGAGATGTGAAGACCAAGATGCCAGATGGGAGAAAGAAGCCCAGCCAAGCCAGGGCCAACCCAGGCTGTAAAGACATCCTTCCCTCACCTCGCTTGCCAGTGATGGGTTGAGAGTGAAGAGGAGAGAGTGAGGTGGCAGCACCGGGAAGGTGACTTGGTAAATACACACACTAAAGAAGGAGGGGACACAGAAATGGAGGGGTCCCAGGTGCTCATGGCCATGGTGTGGGGAGGCCAGGCTGGAGAAAAGATGCAGGTGTTGGTCAATAAAATGATGGGCTGGGTGCGGTGGCTCACCCCTGTAATCCCAGCACTTTGGGAGGCTGAGGCGGGTGGATCACTTGAGGCCAGGAGTTCAAGAACAGCCTGGCCCACATGCTGAAACCCTGTCTCTACTAAAAATATAAAAATTAGCCGGCCGTGGTGGTGTATGCCTGTAGTCCCAGCGGCTTGGTCAGCCTCGGACAAGAATAACTTGAGCCCAGAAGGTTGCAGTGAGTGGAGATTGCACCACTGCACTCCAGCCAGGGTGACAGAGTGAGACTCTGTCTCAAAAAAAAAAGTCGCAATGATAAGATGATAGTGCTCAACAAAGGGAGAGCAAGAAAGGAGAAAGCTGTGCCCTGTCCCCCACACCTGTGACTTCCTGCACCTGTGACCCCCTCCACGCAAATGTGGCCCATGCATACCTGTGAGCTACCCTACCCATACCCAACACACAGAGGTGATCCAGACCACACCACTGTGACCTTTCCCAGCTAGCTATGTCCCCTGTATCCCTGTGACCCCTCCCATGTATGAACCCACACAGCTGTTACCTTCTCCAAATAGCTGTGACCACTCCTGCACAGCTGTGACCTGTACCCATCCAGCTGTGACCTCCTCCATACAAGCCTATATGAACCTCACATTTCTTCCCCCGAGGGACCTGAAAGACAGTCCTAGGGAAAGTGCAACTCAGGAAGAGCCAGTTCTGTGGGGAAGGCGGGGAGTGGGCAGGAGTAAGGTAATGGGGAGTGATGCGGGACAGAGGCTCAGGTGTCGCACAGCAAAGATAGCAGGTAGGACTGGACCATCAAGTTGATGGACCCCAGACACACTCATAGACACACCACTTGTACCAATCCAGTCTGACTAGCCCAGTAGGAGCAGGCCCTGTAGGTGGACAGGGCACTGGGGTGGAGGAGGACTTCAGGCACCCTCAGCTTCTATTTGCGGTTCCACCATTAGAGCTTCTCCCTTGGACTCAGGCCAGCTGGAGAATGTTGGCCTGGTGGTTGCCTGGATTGTGCCAACTGCATCACTAGGTTTCTGGGAGCACCAGGAGGTGGCATGAATCCTTGAGGAGAGGGGCTGGGGGCTGCCTTGATGTTCTGTTCTCTCAACCCTCAAGAGTTGTGCCAGGCTTCTGGGCTTACATGGTCATTACTTTGGGACCCTGCTTCCTGAATAGGAGCAGCAGCCACCACTTCTGGGGCTTGATCCTGTGCACAAGTCTCATCCTGTCCCCAGCACCCTGGGCCCTTCTTTCCCTCACCCTTGCCAGCTTTTCTATCCCAGGCAGCTTGGAGGACCAAGCCCAGGTGGTGGCCAAGCCAAGGTGAGTTTCATTGCTTCAATGGCCACCATGCCAGGGGTGGCCTGGCTCAGTCTCAAGACTTGACTCCGATCCAGGAGCAGTCACTTGGGCAGGGACACGTGTTTCCTTCACCCCACCCTGGCAGGCAAGTCTGGGCCTAAGCACCTAGCAGGTCTCAATAACCAGCTTATGAATCAGCTGTGAACCCAGAAAATCTGAGACAGGTCTCAGTTAATTTAGAAAGTTTATTTTGCCAAGGTTGAGGACATGCCCATGGCACAGCCTCAGGATGTCCTGAGGACATGTGGCCAAGACGGCTGGGGCACAGCTTGGTTTCATGCATTTTAGGGAGACATGAGACATCGATATGTAAGAAGCACATTAGTTCCAGAAAGAAAGGCGGAGACAGCTCAAAGCAAGGCTCCCAGGCTCAAAGCACTGGGGACTTCCAGGTTATAGATAGGTGAGAGACAGATGGTTGCATTCTTTTGAGTTTCTGGTAAATCTTTCCAAAGGAGGCAATCAGAATATGCATGGATCTCTGTGAGCAAAAGGATGACTTGAATAGAATGGGAGGTAGATTTGCCCTGAGTTCCCAGCTTGAAGAGGCCCAAGATATTTTCCTTTCACATTTCCCCCATTTTCTTTTTAAAATCTTTTGGAGAAAGCATTTTGCAAGAAAATGAGTCTCTGGTCTCAGGTTTCATCTGATCTCTCATGGCTAGATAGATAGGTCTGGAAAGCTTATTTTTAGCAGGTTGTGAAGTCTCATGTCCTGTGAAGAGAAAATAGGGAGGAGGAAGGGAGAAACAAAAAACAGTAGGCTGGGCATGGTGGCTCACGCCTGTAATCCCAACACTTTGGGAGACCGAGGTAGGTGGATCACCTGTGGTTCAAGACCAGCCTGACCAACATGGTGAAACCCCATCTCTACTAAAAATACAAAATGAGCTCTACTAAAAATGCAAAAATGAACTGGGTGTGGTGAGACACACCTGTAATCCCAGCTACTTGGGAGGCTGAGGCAGGAGAATCACCTGAACCCGGGAGGCGGAGGTTGCAGTTGGCCAAGATTGCACCATTGCACTCGAGCCTTGGCAACAAGAGTGAAACTACAGCTCGGGGGGGAAAAAAAAAAAAAAACAATCCTGGAAAAATATAGGCCACATTACTCTGAAGTCCATACATTAGTAAGCAGGTTTATATATGTAAACAGATTACTGTTATTTTCTTCTGAAGTGTAAGTTGTCTGGCTTCCGTTCACAGGCTTTTAAAGAAAGCACCGTTTTAAGAAAACTTAGTTTTCAGTGACTCCAAATTAGGAAAATGAAAAAAAAGAAGGAAATAAAATTGAAAACTTTATTTTTGAAGACTGGTAGCCAAGAAAAATTTGGTCCAAACTGTAAAAAATAATAAAAATTGGGGGAAAAAAAAAACCAGTTAAGACTAGAATCTAACAATAGGTGTACATTCGTTTTGAAACATAATTTTATTCTCTCTCCAGTTTCCCATTTTACTAAAGACAAATTATGATATGACTTGTTTGCTTATTATACTTGGCCTAAATATTTGTATACAGTGCAGCAAGAATAATTTATTTTGTGCCATAAGAGGAATTTCAGATAAGATTTTTTAAAGCCCAGCCCAGCCATGGATTTGTGCCATCAAATACCCATGGGTTAGGTGGAATTTCCTCTCCTTAGAAGTTCCAAGATAAACCTGGGGTTTCTGTGCCTATCAGAAAGTGTCATTCTTTACTCACCACAGGTCAGAAACCCTGTACAGGGACTGTGTATTTGAAATAGGAGGCCAGTTTTCCCAGTGGTTTTATTGGTTCCATAAGTTACGTTTGATTTCTTAAAGGAAAGCACAACATTCCAGTCAAAGCCTTGGTCAAATAACCAGTTCCTCCAGTTGTATTCTTTACAAATGAAAACAGATTCTGTTTTGTTTTGTTTTCTTTTCTTTTCTCTTTTGAGGCAGAGTCTCACTCTGTTGCCCAGGCTGGAGTGCAATGGCATGATCTCGGCTCACTGCAACCTCCATTTCCCAGGTTCAAGCGATTCTCCTGCCTTGGCCTCCTGAGTAACTGGGATTACAGATGTGTGCCATCACCCCCAGCTCATTTTTGTGTATTTAGTAGAGACGGGGTTTTGCCATGTTGGCTAGGCTGGTCTCGAACTCCTGACCTCAGGTGATTCACTCACCTTGGCCTCCTGAAGTGCTGGGATAACGGGAGTGAGCCACTGTGCCCAGCAAAACAGATTCTTATGGCACTTATGCAAATAACTGTATTGCCATAAGTTAAGAATATTCACAAATAATTTCCAAATTCTGGAGAAATCAGGTAGAGAGAAACACGCTCTAAATTTTGTTCATAGGAGTATGCTAAATTGTTAAAAGCCATCCACGGCTCAAAACAAAAGTTTTGTTGTTGTTGTTGTTGTTGTTGGTTTTTGAGACTGAGTCTCACACTGTCACCAGGCTGGAGTGCAGTGGCGTGATCTTGGCTCACTGCCACCTCTGCCTCCTGGGTTCAGGTGATTCTCATGCCTCTGCCTCTTGAATAGCTGGGATTACAGGCATGTGCCACCACACCCAGCTAATTTTTGTATTTTTGGTAGAGACAGCATTTTACCATGTTGGCCAGGATGGTCTTGAGCTCCTGACCTTTTGATCTGCCTGCCTCAGCCTCCCAAAGTGCTGGGATTTTAGGCATGAGCCACCATGCCTAGCCAAAAGAAAAGTTTTAAGACTCTGAAAAACAAAGGATCAGCAAACATTTTAAGCAAAAAGTCAAAGAGATTGGTTCAGTCCATGCAGTTAAATTCCTGTCCTACTTGACACTCATGAACATTTTAGTTCTCCATGAGTCCTGAAAGGTTTTCCTCTATTCTGATGTCAGGATCTCCAAAGTTATAAGAAACCTGCATTTAAGAGTTTTATAGCTGATTATAAAGCCACCTTTTAAAGAGGACCAAAATAAGACAACAGTTGTCCATGGATGAAAAAAAAGTTTTAAGGCAGCCATAGTCAAAAGATCCATTTGACAAGAAAATCTGTTGCCTCTGTAGCACATAATAATTTTAACATAATTATGATTATTACTGACAATGTAAACTAAGTTATATCAGAATTACAGAAGTTTCCTATAATTTTGGAACACATACCAAATACATATTTATACAAATACGGCCCAAAGAAAACCAAACACCATTTCATATTTGAGAATGTTTCTTGTATAATTTTTATACCAAATAAGCCAAATTATGTCTTTATTTTTGGACTTTAGGGAACCTAATGTATTAATGGATTAATTAGATTAGAAAAAGATATAATTTATAATTTGATTTTGGAAAGTTTGTCAGATATAAAAGGTTTAAAACACCTGACATTACAAAGTAGGATTACAGGTCATTGTAAAGTCATTTATTTAACCAAAGTGTTAATTGAAGTATTTCAACAAAAAGCAAAAACCCTCATTCTTTGAGAGAGATTTATTTTCTAAATAAGAAACCCTAGTAAAAACAGCATGAAGCCAATTACATTTGTTTTTTCAAAATTTTGTAAACAACTATAAAATTTAATCTTGGTTATAAAATATAACTTCCATAAGCCTTTTATAACCTTTGTAACCTTTATTAAGGAGTTGGTTAATGCTTCAAGAAAATGTTGTTAATCTGATACTGGACCGTATACTGGTTTTGCATCAGAATGTCTTTGACATTAATAATTAACTTATAGTCTGGGCACGGTGGCTCACACCTATAATCTCAGCACTTTGGGAGGCTGAGGCGGGTGGATCACGAGGTCAAAAGATCAGGACCAACCTGGCCAACATGGTGAAACCCCGTCTCTACTAAAAATACAAAATTAGCCAGGCGTGGTGACATATGACTGTAATCCCAGCTACTCAGGAGGCTGAGGCAGGAGAATCACTTGGACCTAGGATTCAGAGGTTGCAGTGAGCTGAGATCACTCCATTGCACTCCAGCCTGGGCAACAGAGCAAGACTTCACCCTGAAAAAAAACAATGACAACTTGATTACATAAAAGTTTTTGGGTTTTTAAAAATATATGTAAATCCTCTTATTGTGACTTACATTGGCTGTTCACAACATGGCTGGACTTTCTGATTTGTTCTGAACATCCCTCCTTTTTATTTATTTTGGGTTTTTTTTTTTTTTTTTTTTTTGAGACAGGCACTCTATCGCCAGGCTGGAGTGCAGTGGCACGATCCTGGCTCACTGCAACTTCCGTTTTCCGGTTTCAAGCAATTCTCCTGCCTCAGCCTCCCGAGTAGCTGGGACTAGAGGCATGCACCACCACGCCCAGCTAACTTTTTGTACTTTTTTAGTAGAGACAGGGTTTCACCATGTTGGCCAGGATGGTCTCTATCTCTTGACCTCGTGATCCGCCCACCTCAGCCTCCCAAAGTGCTGGGATTACAGGCGTGAGCCACTGCGCCCAGCCTTATTTATTTATTTATTTATTTATTTATTTATTTTGAGCCTGACTCTGTCACTGAGGCTGGAGTGGCATGATCTCAGCTGACTGCAACCTCTGCCTTCCAGGTTCAGGCCATTCTCCTTCCTCAGCCTCCCAAGTAACTGGGATTACAGGGACATGCCACCATGCCCACCTAATTTTTTTTTTTGAGACAGAGTTTTGCTCACCACAACCTCCACCTCCCAGGTTCAAGTGATTCTCCTGCTTCAGCCTCCCAAATAGCTGGGATTAAGGGCATGCGCCACCACGCCCTACTCATTCTGTATTTTTAGGAGAGACAGGGTTTCTCCATGTTGGTTAGGCTAGTCTCGAACTCTCAACCTCAGGTGATCCACCCACCTTGGCCTCCTGAAGTGCTGGGATTACAGGCGTGAGCCACCTCGCCCTACCTAATTGTTGTATTTTTAGTAGAGACAGGGTTTCGCCATGTTGGCCAGGCTGGTTTCCAACTCCTAACCTCAAATGATTTGCCCACCTCAGCCTCCCAAAGTGCTAGCATTACAGGCGAGAGCCACTGCATGCAGCTTATTATTATTTTTAGACAAGAGTCTCACTCTGTCGCCCAGGCTAGAGGGCAGTGGTGTGATCTCAGTTCACTGCAACGTCTGCCTTCTGGGTTTAAGTGGTTCTTCTGCCTCAGCCTCCTGAATACCTAGGGTTATAGGCGCCCACCACAACACCTGGATAATTTCTGTTTTTTGTTTTTCGAGACAGAGTCTTGGTCTGTCACCCAGGCTGGAGTGCAGTGGTGCGATCTCGGCTCACTGCAACCACCACCTCCTGGGTTCAAGCAATTCTCCTGCCTCAGCCTCCAAGTAACTGGGATTACAGGCACCTGCCACCACACCTGGCTAATTTTTGTATTTTTAGTAGAGATAAGGTTTCACCATGTTGGCCAGGCTGGTCTCGAACTCCTCATGATCCACCCGCCTCACCCTCTCAAAGTGCTGGGATTACAGGCATGAGCCACTGCACCCGGCCTAATTTTTGTGTTCTTTAGTAGAGACAGGTTTCATCATGTTGGCCAGGCTGGTCCCGAACTGCTGAACTCCCAACCTCAGGTGATCCACCTACCTTGGCCTCCCAAAGTGCTGATGTTCAGGCGTGAGCCACTGTGCCTGGCCAAAAAAAATTTTTCTAATCTTACTACCATATTTCAGCTAAGACAAAATGCTGCTACGCTAACAATGATCACACAAGTTATATGATTTCTGAGTGGTGTAAGTGTAAGCAGAAATTAACAGCTGGCTGTTAAATGCTATCTTTAGTCATTTAAGAGGAATTTGCAAGACAGAATCCCAAGCCAGTTTCTTACCTAGTGATGGGTCTCAGTCTGTAGATTGCTCTCTACCATCCTAGAAGCAGGAAGAAACAAAAACAAAAACAAAATTCATCTTCCCTGTTGGAAGCAAGCTCAGACTCTATAAAGGAGTTACCTGCCTTCCATCATCATGGAAGCAGGAAAACTTGCCTTCCTATTGGAAGCAAGTAAAATTAAAAAAAAAAGGAGTTATACAGCAAAATAAACTTTAGATCTCAACCAAATTTTGAGAGCTCAAGGATTCTCTGGAGGGGGGGCTCCCAGACTTCAGCAAATTGTTCTATTGGTTTGAGCCATAAAGTTAGCTCATGCTGGTACCAAGCACAGATAGGAGATTAGTTAAAGGTCAGGAAGATCTCCACTCAGAATCTCCCCATGGTTATTAAAATGTGAACCCAGAAAATCTGACTGTAAATTTAGAAAGTTTATTTTGCCAAGGTTGTGGACACGCCTGTGACACAGCCTCAGGAAGTCCTGATGACATGTGCACAATGTGGTCAGAGCACAGCTTAGTTTTATATATTTAGGGAGACATGAGATATCAATCAATATGTAAGATGTACTTTAGTTCCATCCAGAAAGGCAGAGACAGCTCAAAGCAAGCACACACCCCACCCCACCCCACCCTACCCCAGCCCCTCCACTGGGGTCTTCCAGGTCTCAGATGGAGAGAGACAGATGGTTACATTATTTTGAGTTTCTGGTTAGTCTTTCCAAAAGAGGCAGTGGAGGTAATCTATCTCTGTGAGCAGAAGGATGACTTGAATAGAATGGGAGGCAGATTTGCCCTGAGTGGTTCCCAGCTTGAAGGGGCCCAAGATAGTTTCCTTTCACACATAGAACAAGTGAAGCCACAAATGAATGAACAAGCATGTGCTCACTGACAGCTCATATGCATGGTCACACAAACACAGTGTCTCATGCTCACAAGACAGCAGGGCTCACACACCTGGTCCCAGGCACTGGGTCCCACACTCATACCTACTTGCCACTGGAATTTGTGCAGAGGCCCAGATGGTCACTAAGTGGGGCTTCACAAAGACGAAATCACTGCTCCAGAACATATACAAAGGGTGATGACACAGCCCTGACTTCATGAACACAGTGACTTTCAGAAACAGGTCCCTACAACAGGGATGGCTTATCCACTAAGCACAATAGGCCCAAGGCCTAGGGCCACAGTACTTTCAGGGGCCCACAAAAATGTCTTTTTAATCAGAAGACTAATATGAATATATTAATAATTAATATATAATAGTGTAACCCAGACATGACCTCCGGGGCTCCAGCAATCCTCCTGCCTCAGTGTCCCACGTAGCTGGGACTACAGGTACACACCACCACGCCCAGCTAATTTTTAAATTGTAGAGATGGGGTCTTGCTACATTGCCTAGGTTGGTCTTGAACTCCTGAGCTCAAGCAATTCTCCTGCCTTAGCCTCCCAAAGTGCTAAGATTATAGGCATGAGCCACCACACCTGGCCATATTTCAAAATATTTTTTTTTAAGGAGGAAAGGATCCACAAAGGTAAAGTGCTTAGGGCCCATCAATGTCAGATGCAGCCACGTGGGGAAAGAACATTCCCTGAGCACAAGACACTGAGGAACCCAGTCTCCAGTGTCACAAACAGGCCTGCCCAGCCAGGTCTGCCCCACTCACCCCCTCCAGCCCGAGTAATGCCACCAAGCCCTGCCCTAGCACTGGCAGCATGGGAGGGGCCACTGCTGGCCCAGCCTCACCCCCAACCAAGAGCCCTTTGCCAGGGATTCTGAGGTAGCTCTGATGCCTGGCCTGGCCGGGCCTCCCAATCCAAGGCCCGCCCCTTGGCCCGCCCCTGGCCAGGGTGGGGTGACCCATACAAAAGCTCAGAATTTCCAGCCGCAGCTCCTTCCTCCAGGAGTCTCTGGTGCAGCTGGGGTGAGAGTTGAGGCACGGAATCTGGCCAGGCCCTGCTTAGACCCCCACCCTGGGGTCAGGAAGTTTGGAGGATGAGGCCCTTCAGCCCTGAGGTCAGCAGGGACAAGCGGGCGGACTGGTGGGTATACAGGAGGGCTGGGTTGGCCTCTGCTTGGTCACTGAGGCCATTGGATCTTCCTCCAATGGCTGCCAGGATTTCTGGTGGAAAAGACAGGAAAGCCTCCTCCCCTGGATCAGGTCAGCCTGGGGGCTGAGGGAGTGGCTATCAGCCAGTCTTGCTAGAACAGATGTCATGGCTTCAGTGGCTGACGGGGAAGTGGGGGTGGGCAAGCTTAGGCCAGAGTGAGGCTTGTGGGAGATGGCAGAGGCCTGGTCTAAGAGGCAACTCGGATGTGTCCTCCAGTGGCCATGCTCCCCTCCATCCTCTGCCTTCCCAGAGCCCTGCCGGTCAATGTTTAACAGCAAGCAGAGCAGGGGTGGATTAATGCAGAAGGGCTTAGCTCCCCAGCCCTGGAGAGGGGGTCAGAAAGTTTGCAGCCTGTTCTCAGCTCTGCCTCCCCTGGCCAGGTTGCCCTCGATCAATTCCATGCCATGGCAGCCCACCTGCTTCCCATCTGCGCCCTCTTCCTGGCCTTGTTCGATATGGCCCAAGGCTCCAGGGGTCCCTTGGTACCCAACCGGCCCTTCACCACAGTCTGGAATGCAAACACCCAGTGGTGCCTGGACAGGCACGGCGTG
>PVKP010056459.1:0-10572 GCA_004027715.1 Plecturocebus donacophilus
AAATTCTTACTGACTGAATGTAGAGCAAGATCAACAGGAAGGAGACAAGTCCCAATATAGTAGTGTGATCATTCACACTGACAGGCTCTGAGGGGCAAGGGGCACCATTAAGTACAACTCCAGCTCTGTCAAGATAGCAGAGTGCCTGCCCTGTGCCAAATATTCAATGGCCAGCAGCTGCTGGTGTCAGTTATAGTCACATTTGCCATTGTAATTAGCACTTTATGTAAGTGCTTATCAAAGAGGCAATGTCCAGCAGGAACAGACTTTACATAGAAAGACAGAAACGGGTATTTTTTTTAATAAGAAGACACACACACACACTCACCTAGAACTCACCTGCACAGAGACAGGGATATTTTTTAATAAGACCACACACACACACACACACACACACACCACACACCCACACACCCCCCCCCCCACACACACACACACGCACACAAACACAGAACTCACCTGCTGGGACTCTAGCTAGGACAAACAGGAACACATTGGTGGCTGCTCCGAGAAGGAGATAGCCCAGGGCGCTGAGTAGAATACATGCCAACAAGGAAGACTGCCTTCCCACCACATCGCTCCAGCAGCCCTGAGGAAAGCAAGAAAGAAAAAGCCCTTTGACTCCGCACAGTAACAACCGTTACCACGCAAATGACCAAAACAAAGTGACCATGGGAAAACATCAGACGATTCAGTGTCAGATCCTCAGATGTCAATTCCACGATGCCATTGGTCAGAGTAAGTTATTTTCTCTAATCTTCACACATGGTGAATGAAAAAACACAATATATTTTTGTTTGTCCAAAAACAAACAAACAAAGTCTGATGATCTGGTACCTTAGAAAGGCTGAAGAGAAAATAAACTATAAATTATAAAGCCTCATTATTGTCTTTATTCGCATGACTTTATACAATTATACTCTTCAGCTACATGTACAATTTTTTGAAATTTGGAAACTACTGAAAAACAAAATGAAGATAATAAAAATACCTCATAATCCCAAATGTACCTATATTTTAACAAAATGGTCACATAGTACACTCTATTTTGCAACTTGCTTTTTTACTTAATATGACTTAAACATCATTCCATATTATAAAACTTTGCCTTTGTTATCATTTAATCATATTTCTTATTCCACTATGTACCAATATTTATTTAACATATCATTTTGTTAGATTTTTACTCTTTAAAAATTTGTCTAAAATATAAATAATGCTACAGTAAGTATCTTCATAGCAAACTCTCCACAAATACCCTTAAAATTTCCTTAGAAATAATTTCTACAGTGGGAGTTGCTCCAATTCTATGCAGGCATTTTTTTTAGGCATTTGCCATACACTGACCAATTACTCTCCGGAAAGAATTGTAATCCCATATACACTGTAATTAGAACAGTAACAATCTCCATTTCCCCATATTTCAACCAGCTTTGTTTAAAATCTACAGATTTGTTAAGCAGCATCTTTTAAAATTATGTTTGCCTTTTTTCCTGATAATTGGTAAAACATTTGTGTACTATTTGCATTTCCTCTTGAGAGAAGCAAATAAAGCTGTGTTTCTGCCCATTAGAATTCCCACATTTGGGGAGCCTCAGAGGCTTGCCAGGCACACCTCCCTTCTCAACATTCTTTATGCAAGTAAGGATGCTAAGCAAGAGCACAGAGTGGCCCGGGAGGAAGCCTGCCATTTCACACACTGAGGTTCTGAAAAACGCCACTGCCTAAACCAACAATCACTAAACACTACACTATCAGTGGAGCACTGTGTTAAAGGGTCAAAAACAGGGTCCCCCATGCTGTGTAAAACCCTGGATGACCCCCAGTTCCAGTACAATGGGCTGCTCTCCATCAGTCCTGGCTGGGAGGCGACTGAGACTGGTTCCTGCATCCTTCCTTCCTCAGTGATGGTCCACAAGCATTCCTTACCATCTCTACTAACCATGGAAGCAATCTCAGCAGGCAACTCCTCCTTGCCAGTTGCCAGTGTACCTGTTCATATCCTTTCCCCAATTTTATTGATATGTTTATCTTTTCTGTATGGACCCAAAAGATCCCTTTACATTAGGATGTAAACTTCCTCTATAAAATATTTTGAAGGTAAATTTTCCAAAATACTGTCATCCTCCGACAGATGTCTTCAATCCTACTCCTCAATTTTCATTTCAATGAATTTTAGAAATTCCCCACACTCTTATTCTGGGGAAAGGGTCATCAGCCTCCTTGTATTCACAGGGCAGTGGTATAATCTGGGAATTACACCTTGGGCCCTAAGCCTGGCCACCTGGTGTCAACACTGAACTCATGATTCCTTCCACCATGACCTCGGACATATGAGTTAACCTCTCTATGCCTCAGGCTCTCTACATATTGAGAGACTGTAAAACAGAAATAAAGATAATGTCTGCCTCAGAGATTATTTTTCCCACTCAACACTTTCTATGTGCTTAATACAAAATGAGTCATTAAAGACCTACAACCACCCTTTGAGGCTGGTTATTGTAAGGATTAGAGGAAATAAAGTTCTCAAAACAGGGACTGACACATAGGTGCTTAATAAATGCATCATTCTTATTAAAATATGTTTATTTAAAAACATAAGCCAAATCTGACAGAACATACTTTTTCTTTATAAAGATTTGTTCTCAAAATTAAAAACTGGTAAAATTTATAATTAAAATACATATTTACAAGAGTATGGGTTAAAAAGCAAATTTTAACTGGGCATTTCTGTATCTTAGGCCTTTCTAAGAAAGGCTTTTATTAAATTTCAGCTAAAGGATGCATGAAATGTTCCGTGTAAGTACAACCATAAAACAACAAAGAACAACTTGGAAAAAAGGTTAGAGTCATAGTTAGCAATAAAGAAATCACATTCATAAAGTGCTAACTATTGCCAGGTGCTCTGATAAGTAAGAATATAAAAGTAAATTAAGCAAGTAAGCCTGGTCTATATCTCAGGAAGGCCAGAGTCCCGGAGGAGAAAAGCATTTACGGAATTAACATACATTGTGGCCTAAGAATGCTAACAGATACACACATCAGGTACTTTGGGAGTGAGTTTACAAATAAAGCAAAAAAGGTGTTTACTAAGATGTAACCCAAACTTTTCTCTCACAAGAAAGAACATACAGTAGGACATTCTGTCTGACAAGCGAGTGGATTGCTCTCCTGTACAATCTGATAACTCTAGTTAACTATTTATCTTTTTATATCATTAAGGCAATGACAGATGGCTCTTAGAAAAAAAATAATAAGGGCTCAGAGTCTGAACACTGAGATTAGGTGGCTTAGTCAAATTAAACTACATGGGTCTTCATTGGTCTTAATTTCCTTCAATATAAAAGGAAGATACCAACTAGTTTGCTGGGTTACTATAAAGTTTAAATGAGGCTAAAACTATTACCATTATGAAAAATTTAATATATGAAAGACTTCAATAAAAGATAAATCAGGAAGTAGCTGTTTACTTAAGAATTTATTATGAAATCTGACTGAATTTCTTTTAAAAATATATTTTACAAGGAAGCAACCCTTGGGAAATGTAAGTACAGTCTGTGTTCATTAACTGTGAGAGATCGCTCAGGCCAGCTATTGAGACCAAAGACAACTGTGAGACTAAACTGACTACTCTACTGAACCACCTGAACCACTGGACACCGAGGTCTCCAGACCATAGTGATCACAGTAGACTGCACAGGGAGAAAGAAGAGAATGATCAGGTAAGGTCTCTGAAATTCAAACAACTTAGTGGTCAAAAGTGAGGCAGTGACAAGGTCACCACTGAATGTTTGTTTCTTTTTTTTCTTTTATTTCTTAGAAACAGGGTCTTGCTATGTTGCTCAGGCTAGACTTGAACTCCTGGGCTCCTGACCTTAGCCTCCCAAGTAGCTAGGACTGCAAGTGTAGGCCACTATGCCTACGCCCCTCCAATCTTTATACTCCATGCTGCAGATATATATATACAATCAGCCAATCCAAATGTCCCCTTCTGTCTATATACTTAAGTCTTATAAAAAAGCTTTTATTTAGTTCAAAATACACAACTTTAAATAGAATAGCAGACATATAAAGGGATTTGATCACTATCAATGAAGTCAAACAAATAATAAAATTGGTAATAACTTTTGTTTACATTTTGTCTGTAAAATGTTAGCAGGGAATTATAGGAAGAACATATTATAATTTAAAGGTCTTTTCATCCCAAATCTATCACTTTTTGGTAAACTTCAAGCCCGCAATTTTACTACATCTGGGATGGATGAGACATGTGATTATGTTTTACCAGTGGAAGATAACTTACCACCAACGTGCTAGAAAAGAGTTGCAAAATGCCATAGGAGGAGCCTGTAAAAAACAAACCAATAAAATCAGCTAGACCTATCACAGAAATGGATTCATGTAATAACAATTACACAGAAACCAACAGAAAAACATTAGGAAAGAGAGGCCTTTTTTTATCTCACATCATTTTTTTTCTACTTGGAAAAATGGAAGTAATACAGTTTTTAATAAAAAGTTTTCAAAAAAATGAGGATAAACGAAAGAGAGAATAAAGTCAAAAGGTGACCCTATGGATGCTGTATGACTGTCTTTCCATCATGAGAACTGTGTAGCTTCAACTTATGAAACAGCATGGAGAGTACTCAGGGGAATAAAAATTTAAATTCTGAAAAAATCCCAAGCCTTAAAGTTTTAACACTGTCTCTAACATTTTATGGTTTTATAAAATCATTTAATTTTATCAAGAACTTACAAGGTTTTACAGAGTTTTTTTACCTCCATTATCATGCAACATGCCCCATTTGCTTTTACCAAAAACTTCAGGCTGCTGGGTGGTCCAGTGTAATTCCAAGTATATTTGTCAAGGGAAATACAAATCATGGCATGGACCTTTAACAAATATGTACAAAACTGTCCACAAACACCTGCTTATTCTTGATCTTGTGAATGATTAAGAGCTGTTAGTCTCAACAATTTCTCACTGGTTAGTATAGTCTAAGCCCTATTTCTTGGCTTTTTGGTAATCAATGACTTCTGGATGGAATTTTTAAGCTGCACAGGCAGAGAAACCCTACGGTCTCCATGCTGTGTTGGTGATAGTGTGGGAAGCTTGCAACCAATTGACTAATGTTCACCCAGACCCTTTTCCACAAGGTGTAATTTACGTAGATTATGTTTCCCTGGTCTCTCACATTAGCTTAAGGGTTCCGGTAGGCAGGAGTCCACATGTACCTATCCTCTTACACACCCAGCCAGTTCCTTGCAGAGGCTCCGTAAGTACCTGTTGCCACTAGTGGCATGAGACCTGGGTATAACACTCAAACCTCAAAATCTCTCTGAACATAGGTTGTCTAGAAAAAAAGGAGTTGCATTTGCCACAGGGTAATATTTTAAAATATTCTGGAAATTTGTTTTACTTCATTTCCCATTTACCTTTGGATAATATCTGGCTACAAGATTGAATTGTTTTCAGGTACTTGGTTCAGAGGATTTAAAATTCAGTGCTCTAAAAATGAGCAGTATTGACCACTCACCTACTATTCCAGCAACTGTTGGACTTGCTCCAAGGGACTTGATGTGAAGGCTCAATAAAGGCACAACCATGCTGACACCAAACAAATCCTGAAACAAAATAAATGCTGATGGACTCAAATTAGTTTTTTTCAAACTAGTAAACCTAAAATTTTAAACTAATTTAAAAGTAAAGCCAATATCTAAAATTTTAAATACATAAGAAATCATAATTGGATTCCATAGCATGCCATACAATTTCATAGCATGCCATACAAATCCACTTGCAAACGCCTGGATTAGTCGGACCTGGGGTACATTTTAACTTTACACTCAAGGAGGATATGCTACAGAAGTTCCTCAAACAAAACAGACCAAAAAAATCCAGATTTTCTGTGAATGAGTCAGAGGAAAAAAGTGCAGTCATAATTTGTATTTAACCAGCACTTGCTTAAAAATGTTTCCTTCTGGAGTTGGTAAAAGTGGCTAATATCCTAGGACCTGTGGTTTATAAAGGCTCAGTTAAGCAGGAAGGAAAGAGAAAGCTGGTGCACTGGAGAAATGCCAGTTTTTTGCAGCTAAGTCACAGAAAGTGAATGGGGTCAGGCTGACTGTTCTGAATTCCAGCTCCATCACTTATTAAACACGGGTTTTTGGAAAGTTACTTAAAGTTACCAAACTTCAGTGCTGGGAGAAGAGTAATACCTGCCTGGTGGAAATATGATGAGCATTAAGTGGCATGATGCTTGAGAAAGGCCTGAAAAAACCATATAAGCTCAAACATGTCTTCTCTCTTCTTCAGTTCTGGTGATAAGTACAGACCCTTTTGCTAGATGTTCTGAGTTAACAGACAGACTGTTAATTTTTCCTTTAATTTTGTTCTTATTCTCACTTCACTAGGTTACCTGCTACAGTTGGTTTAGGGGGAGAAAAAACATTGCACACACAGAGATCCATTATACCCAATCTGAATTCTTTCTCTCATAAACTTGGTTAGTTGGAAAGAACAAACTCCCATGAAATAGATATTTCCCTTGAGCTCAGAGTTAATCTTTTGTTCCCCCTTCCCTGTCCTGGTAGGTGTGCATTCATATAACTATAGATACATACATTTCCACATACTTTTTCAGTGGGCTTTTCCATGGTTACATCTTTAGATGGCCCTGTTATCTAATATCAAGTGACTATAATTAACTATTAAAATTACATTGCCAGAGTGATGATTTATTATTTCAATATTGCGATTACTTAAAATGTCCTTTGGGTCAAGCCAATTTCTTTTGGGCTTTGCATCTCATCAGCTCACTGATGTTTACATTTAAAAGACTCATAATGCACCAGCCGCCTATTGAATCTTCTGGATCTTTTGAAAAGGAAACTTGATTGTCCAATAACAATTTTTTTTCCAAAAAAACTTTTTCAGTACAACATACCGTTTAATAAAATGGTTATCCTGAATAAGAGATGGAGAGAAGTATTTAGGGCAAGAGGCTGAGCTCTTTAATAACCTAACTTGTACTAACCTAACACCATCTTAGCTGCTCTCTCTAGCCCCTCTCTCCCTGCCTCGACCCACTCAGGTGCATTACTGGGTCACGCTGCACTCAAAGCGTTGAACGGTTAAGAGTGGTTCACATGGTTCACAGTACCTGTAACCACTGTAACCGCATCCTGCTTGGGAAGTCTACCTGCTATTGTGAATACCTTCCCTGGTGGCTGACTGTATGGAAAGTTCCCCCTGCTATCCCCCTTGATGACTGTATGGAAATACCCTTAGCAACCAACAATCCTGGGAACCTCCTGACCCTCGTTACCAGCTTCCTTATCTAACTTGCTTGTTCTGCTTCTGTAAAATTCCACTTCAGCTAGGCTCCCCCTTCCCTACCTAAATCAAGGCATAAAGGGAAATCAAGCCCCTTCTTCAGGGCGAGAGAATTTTGAGGGTTAGCCATCTCTTGGTGGCCGGCTAACAAAGGATTCTTAATTTGGAACTTAGAGCATGGCACTTTCCTTCTAACTCACTCAGTTACAACAGATCTATGGAAGGTAAATATGAAAATATAGACTCAAAAGTAATAACTGATGATTGGCATTACTTTAGCACTTGCTGAGTCTGAAAAAGACTATATTCTTCAAAGGAGACTGGCCACTGAATCTTTCCTCTTGGGAAGTTACAAGATTATGGATCTTCTAACTCACTCAGTTACAATAGATCTATGGAAGGTAAATATGAAAATACAGACTCAAAAAATAATAACTGATTACTGGTATTACTTTAGCACTTGCTGAGTCTGAAAAAGACTATATTCTTCAAAGAAGACTGGCTACTGAATCTTTCCTCTTGGGAAGTTCTGTTCCAAAATGGTCTTCTCCTTTCCTATAAAAGGCAACTCCTTTCTGATTCTGAATTCATAGCTTCTTCAAAATCACTGCATTCGGCAACTGGTCATGTGCATATAACCACTTATAAAAAGATATCAGAAGGGGCCATTTAAACCTTTCACTGAACATCAACATTTCTCAAAAAAAATTGATGAATATGTACACTCAAAAGTTTCAGGACTCTTTTCAGGGTAAGAACCCCAGTAATTATCGATTACTGGACTATATCAAGAAAAATGAATAAAGCTGAATAAAGCTGATGGGATAGAAAACAAATCTCATCAAACATCTGGAGGAAAAAAGTGGTTGAAATAATAGATCTCATCACCATCTAAGCATCCTAAACAAAATGGGCCTCAAGAGTCATCTTGGTCTTCCCTCCTAAATCAATTAAAACCTAGAAGTACAGGTAACTGCTAAAACAGAAAAATTTGGCAAATGACTTATCTAATCTTGTTCCCTTACTCTACCAATCAGACACCATTTGTCCAAGAATCTTAAGAGTTCTCTACATCCCTAAATACATCAAAATAATAACTAAATTATATATAATCTTCCTTAGATGTTATCTAACAATCATCTATCAGGTAGCTTTATATGACCTTCATATAAAGCTTCGTGTATTTTAATTGTTTACTATATTTTCCATCAAAAAAATCCCTAGTCTCTCAATTTTGGGGAAACTATAAATTTTTCTCTTAAGATATGAGACACTGAAAGGTTCTCTTGAATACATTATTTAAGTTATTGAAATTCTGTGTCAGGCTTGCTAGATTAGACTTGTCAAGTGCAAAGCATAATGAAAACATATGAGAAGCTGTGAATATTCAAATCTGTATTGGAAGGCTGACCTTAACAAATGATCTGTGGTTTGCTTTGTTTTATTGTAATACTCAAACTGTTTTGAATTCTAGGTCATGTTAGTTTCCATATTCTCTAAGCCCTAGTCTGGACTTTCCAAATAAGGGCTCAAATGTTGTTATCTGGCCGAACCAGCCCAAGTTCCTTCTGAGATAGGACAGCAGTAACTTGGGACCACATCTGACAAGGGTGGATGGTAGCCCACTCCTCTCCAAAAACCATCCATACTCACGGGTTGTGAATTCTAGGTGACTACACTGAAAAGTAAAAGATCTCCACACTGAGAATGAACTAATAAAGAGATTAAAAGAATGGTGGTCAGAAGGAGTGCCAGACTCTGAAGTTAAACGCATGGAGCTGGAGAGTAGATCTGCAATGGTCCTAGAAGCAGAGAGATCCTCTCTAAAATGACACCCTCCCTGAGGGCCTTGTGCTTCTGCGTTTGCAGCAATTTGGTGAACATGCTTTCATGGTGGTCTTAACTATTAACTCAACAGAGCTGTTGTCAACTGCTGAACACCTTGCATGGAGATGGGGGCATGGAGAGTGCTTGAGACTGGGAGAAGTGGTGGTCTTGATCTGCGTCTGGGCAGAAAACAGTGATTCCTCCTTGCCAGAGCCCAGTGCCATAAGATGCCATCTTCAAGGCCTCAGAAGGCAGCCTTCTCCCATTGACACTTACCTCAGCTCCCTTTGCCCTCAAGATACTGGATTAGCTCACACCCAGGGCCACTGAACTAGGCCTAGCTTTGGAAAGGGAGGAGTGCGAGGTAGATCTAGGGTTCCTGCATATAATGGCCCAGAAACTACCAACATCAGCTTACTTGTAAGACTAAATTATTTGGTGGCAGAACTGTGGATTACAATAGTGGAGCTCGACAGCACGTTCCACGTGGCAGGTGTTCAGAAATGCCATGAATCAGTTTACTAAACTTTCCATTCTACATGGGCAATTAGCACTCAGGGAGCAAACCAGGACACACACCATGATGAAACCAAACATATATTGTGCAACGTACACCGTTTGTCCAAAGGTAGATGGGTACAATTCAGTCTGATCTGCATTTTTAAACATTCAAGTCAACCAAGAGCCCTAGTGAAAATGCACCCAATTCCGTACAAGTGGGCCCTGCCTGCTGTGGTAAAAGGCAAACCAGGCACATGCACACACGTCATGATGAAACTAAACCTACACTGTGCAAGACATATAGTTTGTCGAAAGGGAGATGGGTACAATTCACTCTGATCTGCTTTTTTAAAATATTCTAGTCAACCAAGAACCCTAGTGAAAATGTGCCTAATTCTGACCCAGCGGGGTCATCAACAGCCGCCTCCCCTGCCTGTTCTGGTTAAAAGGCCAGCGTGTCCCCACCACACCAGCAGCAGCTTAGCAGCTGGGCTTTTCCAAGCTGGCCCGAGCCCCTGTTCTCCGCCCTACAAAAGCTGCACCTGCCACAGCATTTAACACCCGGTCACACCTGAAGCTGGTACCAGGGCTTCTTAAAAGGCAGGGAAGGGCAGAGGCTCCGCGAAGCAGGGTGCAAGCGAAAGCGCGAAGGGCAATAAAGCGGTGCGAAGCGGGTGACGGGGCAAGAGGAGAGCTTGATAGGTAGTGAGGCACCCACCAAGCGGACTGCGGGCTCCCACCCCCCGGGAGCTCCAAGAACCGCCTGCGTCCCAAGGCCCGAACAGAGCCAGCACTTGCCCCCAGCCCCCACGCTCGCACTCACCAGGAAGCCCACCAAGTAGAGACAGAGCAGGAAGCGGCGGGCTCGGACGGCACCCGAGTCGGCAGCCTCTGCCTGGGTTCCTGTC
>PVKP010056460.1:0-10570 GCA_004027715.1 Plecturocebus donacophilus
TCATGCAAGAAGTAGAAGTTATAGACAAGCAAAAGAAAAGAAATAAAGCTATCTCCCAATCCCCCTCCTTCTTCCCCAGGATAACTACCTTAATATTTTGGTGTGTTTCCTTCTGACATCAGTTTAATGCCAGTATATATCTTTTTTTCATTCTTTCTTTTTTGTTTTTTTGACAAGGTCTCACTCTGTCACCCATGCTGGAGTGCAGTGGTGTGATCATGGCTCACTGCAGCCTCAACCTTGCAGGCTCAAGTGATCCTCCTGCCTCGGCCTCCCTGCAACACCCTCGGCCCCAGTTGCTGGGACTCTAGGCACACACCACCACACCTAATTTTGTTGTTGTTGTTGTTTTGTAGAGATAGTGTCTGGCTATGATGCCCAGGCTGGTTTTGAACTCAAGCAATCCTCCTACCTCAGCCTCCCAGAGTGCTGGAATTACAGGTGTGAGCCCCATAGTTTCTTCTGCTTCTGAGGATGAAGATGCAGTTTTATAGTCAAATAATCATTTGCTTTATGTCTGACCCTTCCCCTGTTAGACCATTAGCCCCGAGAGAGCTGGGGCCACTTCTGGGTTGGTTCTGCTCTACCCCACCTCTCACCTGGCACACAGAAGGCGCCTCGTGTAGATGTGTTGAATGCATAAATGGGGAATGGCTCTGAGTGGCCAGGTTTCATTGCTATCATCAGTGTCCGTGATAGGTGACTTAGTCACTCTGCCTGCTCATCCCTGAGCTGCCCTGGGGCAAGGCCCACAGGCATCTGGTAGGGTGCCCCCAGAGCCTTGGGCAGCACCCCTGCCTAGCTCACCTGCCCATCCTGGTCCCTGAGCACGAGCAGCACTGGCCCACTGCAGCCCTCCATCCGCCGGTACAGGCTCTGCAGGCTGAAACCGTCCCTTGACGTGCAGAAGACCAGACTCCAGGGATGGCCGGTGACTCTTGGTGGGAAGTGAAAGCTGAGCTGGGAACAGGGCTGGAGGTGAGTAAAGAAGTTCTCCTCGCGCCCTCCTGCCATGTCCTGGGGGTGGGCTTGGACAGCCATCATGCATCCGGCACAGTGCTTTACAAGTGATAGAGCTGTTTCCAGGGACTTTCGTGCCATGAGCAATAGCCCTCGGAGATAGGGGTTGTTATTCCCATGTTACAGATGAGGAAACGGAGGCTCTGGGAGGTGGAGCAACTAGCCCAAAGCCCACATGGGTAGTGAATGGCAGAGCCGGGATTCGAACCCAGGACTCTCTCAGAACACTCTGCTTGTTCACTCTACCCCACAGAGGCCAGAGAAGAGGAAAGATGCTGAACCCTTCCTCCTGACCCTCCGTCTCTTCCTCCCATCCCTCTCCAGCTTTGGCCTCAGTTCCCAAGGGCTGCTTCTATGTAGGAATTAGTCTCCTTTTTTTGTTTTGAGACAGTCTCACTCTGTCACCCAGGTTGGAGTAATGACACGATCTCAGCTCACTGCAACCTCCACCTCCTGGGTTCAAGCGAGTCTCGCACCTCAACCTCCTGAGTAGCTGAGACTACGGGTGCGTACCACCGTACCCAGCTAATTTTTGTATTTTTAGTAGACAGGGTTTTGCCATGTTGGCCAGGCTGGTCTCCACCTCCTGGCCTCAAGCAATCCTCCTGCCTTGGACTCCCAAAATGTTGGTATTGCAAGCGTGAGCCACCGTGCCTGGCCTAACCTCTTTCTTTACCTCCTTAACCTCCTGGCCCAGTGAAGAGGGAGGTGCTAGCAACACTGGATGATTTTACAAGAAAGGAAAGCAAAGCCCAGAGGGAAGAAGCAATTTGCTGGAGGTAACACAAGATGGGAGCAGAGCAAGAGTGACTCTAGGTGCCCCTGGGTGTAGCTGGTATAGGGCAGGAGGGTGAGACCCTTAGGTTTAGGGCTGAAATTCTTGTGCCGTGGGCAATGCCCAGACCTGCCTAATCTCTGAGGCACTCAGAACCTGGCTGGCTTCTGTCAGCTGGGGCACCATGAAATCCTCAGGAGCAGCAGCTGAGGCTGGAGCTGCCACCTCCTCCTCCTCCTCTTTCTCTTCCTTACACTCCTCCCCAGACAGGGTGTCCTCCGCCTGGCTGGGCTGTGAAAACACAGAGAGGCCTCGTTGGTCCAGGGACCGGAGGTCGCAGCTTCCACCATCTCCTGAGCCTGAGAGCCTCCACAGGCCACCTCATCGCTCCCTGCCCAGGCGCCTGTAACCCCTGGCCCAGCCCAGGGTAGCTGGGGGTTTCCACAGCAGACAGGATGCCGCCCTGCCGCCGGCCTGCTTCCTCCCTGGCCCCTGTGGGCCAAAGCCAGGAGCAGAGTCCCCATCGCCTCTGCCAGCACACCACGAGGCTTGGATGGGGCTGTGGGCCCTGCGGTTTGTCGGCCTGTTTGCTCTGGATCCTGGGTGGGTGACAGGGATCAAGTTCTAAGCTTGGGAGTAGAAGAGAAAGCAGGTGGTGGCCCAGCCCTGGGAGCTTCAATTGTGTGTGTTTGTACATTAAATAATGGCAACAACAAAAACCCACCCATGCCCAGGCCTGTGTTCAGTGTGCACTGTCTGTGATCTCTATGCATGTTTGAGACAGAGTCTTGCTCTGTCGCCCAGGCTGGAGTGCAGTGGTGCAATCTCGGCTCACTGTGACCTCCACCTCCCAGGTGCAAGCGAGTCTCTTGTCTCAGCTTCCCCAGTAGCTGGGATTACAGGCTCCCACCACCATGCCCGGCTGATTTTTGTATTTTTAGTAGAGACAGGGTTTCCCCATGTTGGCCAGGCTGGTCTGGAACTCCTGACCTCAGGTGATCCACCCACCTCAGCCTCCCAAAGTGCTGGGATTACAGGTGTGAGCTACCATGACTGGATTTCTGTGTATTTCTTCTTATCAGCATTTTACAAAGGAAGAAAATGAAGCCCGAAGGCTTCCACGTTAAGCCAGTGAAATGACGGGTACAGTCATATGTGAGATCATATATGTGGGTTCATATAAAATATGTTTGCTCACGTGAATTGTGTGTTGGCTTGAAATACAGTTGTGCAGGCAAATCGATGTGAGAAGGTATTGAGTGTAAATATGTATGTTTACATATCAATGTGTTTGTGTGAGTTGGGATGGTGTAAATATGTGTCCAGCAGGGGGCATCATTAGTCATTCACTCATTCATTCATTCACTTGAGCTTCCACTCTGTACTAGTGTGTTTGAAAGTGTGTGTTTGAGTGCATTTGAGTGTGCATGTGTTTTCAAGTGTGTGTGTATTTGAGTGTGTGTGTATGTGTTTGAGTATATGTTATATGTGTGCGTGTGTTTGCATGTGTATGTGTATGTGTACGTATGTGTGTTCGTGTGTGTGTGTGTGTGTGTGCGCACGTGTATGCATGTGCCTCCGCACAGTGACCTTGCAGGCCTTTCACAGGAAGAAGAGAGCTCTCAGGGACTGAGCAATGGACAGGACCCCCTCTCTTGCCCTCCTCTGTTCTCCAGGCTCAGGCCTGAGGCAGGGTCTAGCTGTGTGTGGCTCTGGACAACACTCCATCCAGCACCCACTCCAGGGAGGAAGGGGCAGAGACATCGATCTGTCCCCCTTCAAGGCCTCAGGACCTTGGAGCAAGGGGTTTAAGATCCCAGGTTCCTGAGTCAGTCCTTGCTCCAAACCCCAGGCCTGCCGGGGAAGACTTGAGAGGGGAACAAGTCACTGCCTGCATCCAACCCTAGCCCAGGCCCCACCCTGCCAGAGGCCTCACCTCCTTCCACCTCCCAACCTGCACCACAGCCAGAGTCGGAGCCCTTACCAGCCGAGTGTACCGCCAGCGGAGGCCTCTCATTCTCCTGTCCCTGCCCGGCCGGCCGTGGGCAGTGAGTGAATCCTCAGCCCTGCCCAGAAAGGAAGCCCTGATAGGTGAGGCCTACAGATGAGAAGGAGAGGCCTGGGGCACACCCAGCTAGCTCCACACCCACCCAGCTGCCCTTTGCTCCCTCTCACCTGTCACTCCCAGGCCGAGCTGCTGGGTGGGTCTGTGAGCAACTTGGCATTCAAGGCCTCATTTGCAGTTAGCATCTAACATGTGTTAATCATACACCATCAATTCTAGTTGCAATTCCCTTCCACCTCCTTGCCCTTCTGGCAGCCTGGCCTGGGGGCTGTGGCCCACAGGGAAGATGCCTAAGGCCCAGGCTGGAGGTCTGTAGCCTCTAGTTCCCCATATTACCTTGGATAAGCCCATTTGTACCCTGAGCCTCAGTTTCCCCATGCATAACATGTAACATGTTGAACCAGATAATCTCAAAGCCTTTGAAGGAGTGACAGTCTGCTATTCACTTCCCTCTCCAAACTGATGAGTGCATTAGAGTAGAAGCTAGAAGGGGGCATGCCTAGAGCGAAAGAACAGATATGGCCAGGTGCGGTGGCTCACGCCGGTAATCCCAGCACTTTGGGAGGCTGAGGCAGGCAGATCACTTGAGTCCAGGAATTTGAGACCAGCCTGGGCAACATGGTGAAACCCTGTCTCTACAAAAAATACAAAAATTAGCTGGGCGTGGTGTCATGCGCCTCTAGTCCAGCTGCTTGGGAGACTGACATAGAAGGATCACCTGAGCCTGAGAGGAAGCGACTGCAGTGAGCCGAGATCTCACCACTGCACTCTAGCCTGGGCGACAGAGTGAGACCCTGTCTCAAAAAAAGAAAAGAAAAGATTATTTTAAAAACTTTTTTTCCTAATTAAAAAGTGATATTTGGCTGGGTGCAGTGGCTCACACCTGTTATCCCAGCACTGGGAGGCCGAGGTGGTTGGATCATCTAAGGTCAGGAGTTTGAGACCAGCCTGGCCAACATGGTGAAACTCATCTCTACTAAAAATACAAAAATTAGGCCGGGCGTGGTGGCTCACGCCTGTAATCCAAGCACTTTGGAAGCCAAGGCGGACCGATCACCAGAGGTCAGGAGTTCAAAAAACCAGGCTGACCAACATGGTGAAACTCTGTCTTTAAAAAAAAAAAAAGAAAGAAAAAAAATTACAAGAATTAGCCGGGCAGTAGTGGTGTGTGTCTGTAGTCCCAGCTACTGAGGAGGCTGAGGCAGGAGAATCACTTGAGCCTGGGAGCCGGAGGTTGTGCTGAGTCAAGATCGCATCACTGCACTCCAGTCTGGGCAAGAGAAAGACCCTGTCTCAAAAAAAATAATAATAAGTGATACTTAGATATTGTAGAAAATTTGAGAAACCGGAAAAGAATAAGAATATAAAAATATTCACAATTCCATCTCTCATACATACATTCTCATCCCCCCAAAGTGTATTTCCCAGTCTTTTATATTTATTTCACCTAGACACATGAATACACGTTTGCAAAGGGATCATACTATATGTTCATACCATACTGACCACACAGTTTTTTTTTTTTTTTAAGACAGAATCTTGCTCTGTCACCCAGGCTGGAGTGCAGTGGCGTGATCTCGGCTCACTGCAACTTCTGCCTCCTGGGTTTAAGCAATTCTCCTGTCTCAGCCTCCCAAATAGCTGGGATTAGAGGTGCATACCAGCACGCCCAGCTAATTTTTGTATTTTTAGTAGAGACAGGGTTTCACCACATTGGTCAGGCTGCTCTCGAACTCCTGACTTCAGATAGTCCACCCTCCTTGGCCTCCCAAAGTGCTGGGATTACAGGCGCAAGCCGTGGTGCCTGGCTGACCACACAGTTTTATAAAGTTGTTTTTCTACTAACGACAATTGAGAATTCTCCAAGACACCCTACACCCTTGGTGCACGATTCCTCCAATGGCCGCATATTATCTCATCTCAGGATGTTGGTAATTTATTCCCCCTGCTGTTGGACATTTTGTTTACTTCTAATTTTCTCTATTAGCAAAACTGCAACATTCATTGTTGTTCATAACTCGGATTGTATCCTTTATGATAAATTTCAAAAGTTGAATGCTGGGTCAAAGGCCATACACATAGCTCTTGATAAGTGTTTCCAACCCAGGTTTCCCAGGTGCTTAAAGTTGACCCATGTCCGAGGACTGTTAGAGAAGCTCAAGGTCATATCTTTCTGGTCATCAAACCTTATAACCCTCGGGCTATAGATAAGGAAACTGCCATTCAGAAGAGGGAAGAGACTCATCAGTCACATGACAGTGTAGTACTGTGGTTAAGAGGAAAAGCTCTGGAGTCAGGGAGTTTGTATCCTGGTCTTGCCACTTACTTAGCTGTGTGGCTTTGGGCAAATTACTTAACATCTCTGTTCTTCAGTTCCTTCACTTGTAAATATTAATATCTACATCTACATCAGGGCTGCTATAAGAGTAAATGAAGATAATGCCTAGAGAGCTAGAGTGCTAAGCCAGGCAGTCAACCTCCTGACCTCAGTTTGGTGAGATAACCCCACAGTACCTTGTGTTGTTTGTGAGTGCTGGTGAGTGGCAGTACTTACTACAGTCCCCTCACACTGAGTCTTCGAGAGTCTAAGGCTCGAATCCCTGACAAGTGGCCCCTCAGCCTCCACCTGAGTGCCTCTGGGACAGGCAGTCACTTGGTCAGTTGCAGGGTGAGGAGGTCGGAGGGAGAAGGGAAAGGGGGAGCCGTAAAGGATGTACTCACTGTGCCCTTAGCGTATCTCCCTGATCCCCACAGAGGGGGCCACACCCCGTTCTGACCCTGCCCACCTGGTGGTCTGTCTGGCAGCTTTGGCTTTGATTCCTGGTCCCCGGGCAGGTGACTGGCCCCTCCGCCTTGGCCTTGGCTCCAGGCTCTCCTCCCTAGCTCTTATATCTGCCCACAGGGCGGCAAGCCTGGCCCTGTGCCCACTCTAGTTCCAGCTGGCAAGGCCTGGCAGTGGTTATGACACATCAGAAAATCAAATGCCACAAACAAGACCTTATCATCCCCCTGGCCCCCAGCTCTGCCCCCAACAGCCCAAAGAGGTGAGGATACAAGGCACTTTGGCTCTCCTGAAGCCTCTCACCACAGCTGCCAGATGGCAGGTCCTGATGCTTGATGCCCACCACTGAAGACCTTATAATCCTCAGACTATAGATATGGAAACTGCCATTCAGAAAAGTTTCCTTATAACCCTTGAGGTTAAAATCTGCAATATGGCCGATTACAGGTATGAGCCACCAAATCTGTGGTGGCTCACACCTGTAATCCTAGGATTTGGGGAGGCCCAGGTGGGAGGATCGCTTGAGTCCAGGGGTTTGAGACCAGCCTGGGCAACATGGTGAAACCCCATCTCTACAAAAAAAAAAAAAAAATATATATATATATATATATATATATATATAAATTAGCCAGGTGTGGTGGCACATGCCTGTAGTCCCAGCTACTCAGAAGGCTGAGATGGGAGGATCACCTGAGCCTGGGAAAGTCGAGGCTGCAAAGAGCCAATATCACATCACTGCGCTCCAGCCTGGGTGACAGAGACCCTGTCTCAAAAATAGAAGAAAATAAAATCTGTGCTATACAAACACTACAGGAAAGGATAGGGTTGTGGGGTTCTCTGTCAGGCACCCTCTGCTCCAGGCCTGGCTGGCTTGGCACCTGCTGGTTTCCTCTCAGATGAGATGAGGACATTTCTCACTGGACTGTGGTGACATTAGGTGAGGTCACACACAGGAAGCCTTGTTTAGCATGCAGTAGATGCTCCATTGAAGAGGGGGCCACTTCTCTGTCCCCAGCTCACAGTAAGATCTTGATGACTGCTCTGTTGTTGACTCACAGAACTCAAAGCTGGAAGGGGCTTCAGTAGCCTGACCCTGGGGCAGGAATCCCCTGGGGAATGTGCCCACTGAGTGGTCACCAGCCTCTTAGGTAGGTGAGCCCACTGTTTCACAGGTGGCTTGTGCCATCTTCCTACAGCTGAAAGAGACCCTGTTCTGCTGGTCTTGGTGGAAAGGACCTGGGTCCCCAGACACCCTGCTCATGGCTGGGTGTCCTGGGGCAATTTTCCCTCCAGGAAGTGTAGGATGCCAAAAGAACGTGTATTATGGGGAAAACAAATGAGCGAAGGGCCCTGTTACCACCTCAAACATGGCTGTTGCAATGTGTGTTTAAGCTGTAAACAGCCTGGGGATCACCTGCCTAGCACTTCTTGCCTCCCCTCCTCCAAGCTCAATACCTGAACCACTGAGCACTTTGAGAAGCCAATGGGGTTGGCCTTGCTGTCCCATTCTTTGTCCTCACATCCAGGAAAACTCAACGTGTGATTTGGCAGGAACATCAGTTGCCATATAACCAGCTGCTAGAAAGCTTCCATGATGGAGGCTGCGCATGGTGGCTCACGCCTGTAATCCCAGCACTTTGGGAGGCCAACATAGGCAGATCATCTGAGGTCAGGAGTTCAAGACCAGCCTGGCCAACATAGTGAAACCCCGTCTCTACCAAAAATATAAAAATTAGCCAGGCATAGTGGTAGGTGCCTGTAATCCCAGCTACTTAGAAGGCTGAGGCAGGAGAATCGCTTGAACTTGGGAGGCGGAGGTTGCAGTGAGCCAAGATCGCTCCAGAATGGGCAAAAGAGCAAGACACTGTCTCAAAAAAAAAAAAAAAAGACTGGGCTTGGTGGCTCACTTCTGTAATCCCAGCACTTTGGGAGGCTGAGGCAGGAGGATCACAAGGTCAGGAGATCAAAACCATCCTGGCTAACATGGTGAAATGCCATCTCTATTAAAAGTACAAAAAATTAGCTGGGTGTGGTAGCATGCACCTATTGTCCTAGCTACTCTGGAGGCTGAGGCAGGAAAATCACTTGAACCTGGGAGGCAGAGGTTGCAGTGAGCCAAGATCATGCCACTGCATTCCAGCCTGGCAACAGAGTAAGACTCCATTTCAAAAAAAAAAAAAAAATGGCTAGGAGCAGTGGCTCACGCCTGTAATCTTAGTACTTTGGGAGGCTGAGGCAGGTGGATTGTTTGAGGTCAGGAGTTCAAGACCAGCCTGGCCAACACGGTGAAACCCCATCTCTACTGAAAATACAAAAAAATTTAACCAGGTGTGGTGGTGCACACCTGTAGTCCCAGCTATTTGGGAGGCTGAGGCAGGAGAATCACTTGAACCCTGGAGGCAGAGGTTGTAGTCAGATCACTCCAGCCTGGGCGACAGAGCCAGACTCCATCTTGAAAAAAAAAAAAAAAGAACTTTTATGATGGCATTCCAGATACCAGAATGCCTGACAGATCTCTGGACTCTGCCTTGAAGTTTACCTTCTTTTTAAATCTTTCTTTATTTTTAAATCTAACTTTATTTTTGAGACAGGGTCTTGCTGTGTTACTCAGGCTAGAGTGCAGTAACATGATCATAGCTCAGTGCAGCGTCTCCTGGGCTCTAACAATCCTCCTGCCTCCGCCTCCTGAGTAGCTAGGACTATAGGCGTGTGCCATCATGCCCTGCTAATTTCCTTTATTTTTTGTGTAGAGATAGGAGGTGTCGCTATATTGCCAAGGCTGGTCTCAAACTCCCAGACTCAAGTGAGCATCCCACCTCGGCCTCTAGTGTTGACATTACAGGTGTGAGCCACTGCACCCAGCCTATTTTTAATTTTTTTTTTTTTTTTTTTTTTTTTGAGATGAGTCTTCTTCTGTCATCCAGGCTGCAGTGCAGTGGTGCAATCTTGGCTCATAGGAACCTCCACCTCCTGGATTCAAACGATTCTTCTGCCTCAGCCTTCCAAATAGCTGGGACTACAGGCATATGCCACCATGCCCGGCTAATTTTTGCATTTTTTTAGTAGAGACAGGATTTCACCATGTTGGCCAGGCTGGTCTTGAACTCCTGACCTCAAGTGATCCACCTGCCTTGGGCTCCCAAAGTGCTGGGATTACAGGTGTGAGCCACCGGACCCGGTCCAGCGTGGGAGTTTTGATCTGCTATTTCTGACCTGGTCCAATTCACTTCTCCTTGGGGAACCTAGTGGTTCCTGCTTCCGGGAGGTCACTATGCCAATGCAGAATTTAGTGCAGACACCAGATCAGCATAGCGCATTCTATCCCCGAACTCCAGGGCTCAAACCATTGTCTTGCCTCAGCCTCTCAAGTAGCTGGGACTATAGGCTGCCACTGTGACTGGCAATTTGCCTTCTCTGTTCTTCTTCTTCTTTTTTTTTTTTTAAAAAAGAATGAAAGAGAGAAAGAAAGAGGAAGAGATTTTAGAAAAAGAGAGAAAAGGAGAAAGAAAGAAACAGCAAAAGAAAGAAAAAGAGAAAGAGAAGAGATTTTAGAAAAAGAAAAGGAGAAAGAAACAGCAAAAGAAAGAAAAAAGAATGAAAGAGAAAGAGGAAGAGATTTTAGAAAAAGAGAAAAGGAGAAAGAAAGAAACAGCAAAAGAAAGAAAAAAAAGAGTGAAAGAGAGAAAGAAAGAGGAAGAGAAAGAGGGAGAGAGAATGGGATTCTTGTTGTATTGCCCAGGATAGAATACAGTCTAAAAATGGGGATTAAAAACCTCTTTTATGCCAATAATTGTGTTTAACAATGGAGACAGGAAGGAATAGGGGATGAAAATAACAAATAAGCAGACAACCAATATTTTATTTAAACCTGTGAAATGCTATGCAATTGCTGGGGAGTGATTTACTTCCAGTTATGTGGTCACTTTTA